>CAOJBK011491311.1:0-11316 GCA_948294925.1 Codiaeum variegatum | reverse complement strand
TATGACTCCTATCTGGTTCTAATTCTCGATAAATCGATTCTTACTAGAAACTCTTTCTAGTGAATCTTCACTACCTTGGCCAAGGATTTATGAATCGATAACAACCAGAAGTCATAGGATTCCTTCTTTATTTACCCAAGTTAAAGAATTCTATCTTGGAGATCACTTATCTCAACATACCACTAAATATGGCCATCATATTCCATATACCAATACTTGATTAGCATCGGTATGTAAGCAGTAACAAACCATAGCCACCAATATGTTACATAACATGTCACCTCAAGTCTAAGGATTATATACACAATTACAATCTAGATGATCAAACATTGACTAGTGGATAAAACCCATGTGTCTATTATTTAATGTCACTGTTCCACTTACTCATCTCATGAGTGTCCAGTGTTGTCACAACATCACATGGCTGTAGTGTGAGACTCACTACCTCTATAACAACAAGTATCTCATGCTTATCATGGATGACAATAGAGATGACGATCTCTCTGGATTATTGACGTTCCTACCAATAATCCTATGACCGTGAACTTACTTTAAAGTCTATGATAAATAAAATCTGTCTCCAAATTCCTAAACTCTTTGAGAATATATTCTCTTACATAGAACTTACGGAACACATATACGTAATGCAATAAAATGAAAATTATCATTAAAAAGAAAATATATATTAATTGCCATTAATGGATTAAGATTACAAATATATACATAAAGTATAGGCTCTAGGGCATACAACCCTAACAGCAACTATATGCAGAAGAGACATAAGCTTCTGTGATTAACTGCTAATAGAAATTTATCTATAAATACAACACTGCCTTTAGAAATTGACATATACAAAAACATTATTTCTTTTATATTATAGATATATCCTATAGAAATCTTCAGAAGTTGTTGTTTGCAAATTTCTTATGTTTTGTTATATCTTGAAAGTGATTTGCCATAACCTTACAACAATCATAAATGGAAAACATCACTTAAAAGATAGTGATATTGTTCATGCCTCAAAATCTAAAATTGAAATTATTGTACTAACAATTTATAAGTGATGTTTGAAATGGATTTCAAGTACGATTAATGTCAAGAATCAAGAGTTTTTGAAATTAGACAAAATTGATGGCACCAACAAGATGTTATTCATTCTCACTGCATTAAAGATAGATTATGCGTTCGATAATAATCTACCTCCTCTTCCTAAACCAAAGGATGGTGACAGTGAAGACATTATTCAAGCAAGGAAGAAACATATGGATGATGAATTCTTATATAGAGGGCACATTCTCAATTTAATGTTAGATCGCCTGTATGATCTGTTCTCCTTTATGACTTCTTCAAAAGAAAATTGGAATGCACTGGAAACCAAATACAACATAAAAAGCAAGGTATATATAAATTCCTAGTTTCTAAATTTTTTTTATTATGCTATGATCGATAATCATTCAATTCTAGATCAAGTGCATGAACTTCAAATTCTGATTTCTAAACTTAAGGATTTGAAAGTTGAAGTTTTAGAACCATTACAAATAGGTGCTATATTGTTAAACTTTCTATTGGTTTGAATGATTATACAAAGAAACTATTGTATACTTCTAAAAGTTTTACTTTAGACCAACTCATGAAACATTTGTGAATTGAAGAAGAGTCATATACATATGAAAAGAAATTTGATTATGAATCTAGTTAAAAGGTAAACTATGTTACTGTAAAGAATCAAAATCAAAAGAGTGCTAATGATTCAAACAAGAAAAAGTACTTTGAAGAAAGTTCCTCTAATGATTCTAAGAAAGGAAATAACTGCTACAATTGTAGTAAGAAAGGGCATTTCAAATGTTAATGCAGAGCCAAAAAGAAAATAGAATTAACAATGCTAATGTAGCATATGTTGCAAATACAATTGAGTAAGGTGTTACAGAAATTGTTCCCATGGTTTTCTGAAATGTAAATTGGTATGATAATTAAATTGCATATGGTATCAATCACAAAATCAAATTTTTGGTGGTATGATTCCGGTGCTACTATCCATGTTTGCAATAACAAACTTTATTCAAAGACTGCGAAGAGTTAGACGATGGAGAAGAAGTGCTAATGGGAAATCATAATTCTACAAAGGTTCTTGGAAAAGGAAGTGTTGAAGTGTACTTTACTTTTAGAAAGAAGCTTGTACTTGTCAATATGTTTCATGTTCCAAATATTAGAAAGAATTTAAAGTCTGCAAATTTGTTAGGAAATAGTGGTGTTAAAGCTGTCCTAGAATCTGATAAATTGATTCTATCTGAAAATGGGGTATTTGTTGGGAAGGGTCATTCTTGTGATGGGATAATTAAGTTGAGTCTTGCTTTTAATAATAATAATAATAATAATAATAATAATAATAATAATAATAATAATAAGAGACATATTTCTATTTATATTGTTGATTGTTCTTTCTCTTTATGTCATAATCATTTAACACATGTTAATTATAAAACATTGAATTTTATGGCTAAAGATGGATTGATTTCATGTCAATGATCATAAAGATAAGTGTGAAATTTGTACTCAAGCAAAGATGACTAAGAAACCATTTCTTAAGGTTGATAAAAATACAAAATTTCTTGATCTTGTGCATACTGATATATATGAACTTAATTATGTTTTATCTAGAGGAGGAAATAAATAT
Source organism: Codiaeum variegatum (assembly GCA_948294925.1). Lineage (NCBI taxonomy): Eukaryota > Viridiplantae > Streptophyta > Magnoliopsida > Malpighiales > Euphorbiaceae > Codiaeum > Codiaeum variegatum. Next base: position 8,642 of record CAOJBK011491311.1, on the reverse strand, counting down.
TTTATTACTTTTGTAGATGACCATTAAGGATACACTTATTTTTATTTAATGGAAACTAAAGATAAAGCCTTTAATATGTTCAAATTATATAGAAAAAAAAAACAAAGTTGAAATCAGAAAAATTAGAAAATTAAAATCTTGCACAAATGAGTGATATAGGAGGTAAATATTTCTTAAATGAATTTTCCTCTTACTACAAATAACAAAGAATTATACACCAGTCTAGTGCTACACATACTCCATAACAGAATGGTTTAGCAAAAAGAAAGAATAGGACCTTAGTTGATATGGTTAATTCCATGATCCTTAATGCAAATCTGCCTTTAAAATTATAGGCAGAAGCTTTACTTACAGCTTTCCATGTGCATAATAAAATTCCCTCAAGAAAAACTAAAGTTTCTCCATATGAATTATGGAGAGGAAGAAAACCCAATTTGAGTTATCTTAGAGTTTGGGGTTGTCTTGCATTTTACAAAGTGCCAGATCCCAAAAGTACAAAGTTAGGGCCAAGAACTCTAAGATGTGTGTTTGTTGTGTATGCTAAAAATTCAAAAGCATGTAGATTCTTAGATTTAGATTCTAATGGTATTGTTGAATCAATATATGTGGAATTTATTAAAAATAAGTTCCTAAATGATTCAACTAATACTAAACCTACACAAACACAAGAAAATAATAATGATACTGGAACAAGCTCTAGTAATAAGAGAATTATTATACAACCCCCTCATGATCCTAGAAAGAGTCAAAGAGCTAGAAAAGAAAAGAACCTAGGTCCAGAATTTATATCTTCTCAAGCGATTGTTTTTCTGGTTGAAGGTAATAGAAAAGAAGTTACAAACAAAATACCTATATTATTAAATGTGGAAGATGATGAAATGGACTCGTAATTGACAAATAATAATTGGGTTCTAGTTGACTTACCTTTTAGCTCAAAGCTTATAAGATGTAAATGGGTATTTTTAGAAGATAATAAAATACTAGCGGCTCAATACAAACTTTTAAAGCAAGGTTGGTAGCCCAGGGTTTAATAAAAAATAGAGGGTGTAGATTATTTTGATACCTATGCACATGTGGAACGAATTATATCCATTAGAGTACTACTTGGTTTAGCTTTAATTTTTCATTTATTTGTATATCAAATGGATGTTAAAACAACTTTTTTAAATGGAGATTTGGATGCGGAAGTGTATATGGAACAAGCAGAAGGATTTATTCTTTCTGGAATTGAGACAAAAGTATATAAACTTGTGAGGCGCTGGCCTCTGGGCTGCCAACGTGCCTCAGGCATTTCCAATTTGAGGAAACCAACTGCGGAGGGTCAGATTGTGCACGGCATCGGTGAAGAAGTTATCACATTAGATGAACCCCTTTATGGGCCTGTTAGATGTATTTATGTGTGTGTGAGTCGCCATTTAATACTTTAGAAAATAATTTATTTTCAAGGCGATTAAGAAACCATTTTAACTCTATAAAAATTGTTATTTTATTCAATTTTGGAAAAGACACAAATCCCTAACCAAATGATGGATTCGGGGGACTCGTGATTGATACAAGTCATTTTGTTAGAAAAATGTTCATTTTATAAACAGTTTTGGTTTAAAATCATAAGGATTCAATTAAAAGAATTTTTATGTATGCATGACAATTTATTTTGGTGCATGAACAGAATATAGCATTTATAATGATACATGAATAAAATATTGTATGAAAGATAATGATTAAGGTAGCGAAAATAAATAAAATATGACAACAGGGGTCTTTTCTTTAACTAAAAAGATTTAAAGGAGAGCACACATCCCCAATAATGAAATAAGCAAAATAAATAGAAATAAAGAAAACAAAATTAATTACGCATAAAAAGCGAAATCACAAAGGGGATCCCTCATCTAATCATAAGACATAGGAAGGGCACACATTCTCTTTTAATAGCCATTAATAAAAATAGTGAAAAGTATAATAGAATAATAAAAATAAAAAAATAAATAGAAAATATAATAATAAAGAAAATAAAATAGAAACAAAGAGGGCTAATCTATTCCATTAACAATGGTTATGTTAAAAAATAGATTGGACTAATTCCTCCGTTAGCAATTATATACCAAGAAAGAATTATCTCGATTGACAAAAGCAAAATAACTAAAATAAAAATAAAAACTAAAGGGAAGAACAGATAAATAAACTAGAAAATCACAAAAGACTAAAAATAAACAATAATAACAAATAAAAAAAAGAAGAAGAAAGGTAGATAAAAATGATTTTTGGAGTTTCAAATTGAATAGGCGTACCAGCATATCCCGTTGAATAAGAATCCAATCCCACGTCATTCTCCCTTCTTGTAAAGGGTTGGAGTTGTTTTGAAAATTTGAGTTGGTGTTTGTTCAGAAGCTAACCGTTTTTAATTTTAAAAAACAAAAAGTTAACCAAATTGGCCTTTAATCTATTTAGATTTAGATTAAAAAAATTTTAAAAATGTGAATTTACCTAAATCAGATTTTAGGTTTTTAATTTAGAACCAAACAATAATAACATTACCATTTGAATGTATTACCTTTAGCTTTCGTCGACATGGAACAAGAGGTTTGGATGACTTGATTAGGTCTGATCGGGTCTCCGTTGTGATAAAGGACGAATGAGAATGAATTAGTCGGCAGAGTTTTCAGGTTTTTGTGTGTTTAGTGTCGATATTTCGACAGAGTCTCGGAGTGCAAAAAGTTGTTGAAAAGGTGACTTGATGGGTCCTATTTATAGGAAAAATAAGTATGGAAAGTCAAAAAACTCAGTTGCCCACGCCTTGGTGTAGGCCCACACGCCTGGCAGTTGGCACATACGCCAAAGTATGTGCCTACACACCCAGTGTGAGGTGTATGTGCCTGGGCCAGGCCCACATGCCAGGTCTGTAGCTCATGTGCCAGGTTCATGGCCACGATTTAGTCTAATTCAATTTCATTTTTTGAACTTTCTGGGTTCATTTTAGGTTCGATTTTGGCCCAGTTTACGTCTATGCGCTCATAATGATGGGCTAGTTCAAAAATAAGGGTTCACAACTTTCTCCTTCATAAGTTTAGTTTGACCGAAATGAATCTGATGAGTTGTAAACTACATTTAATAATGTGGAAGGGTTCAAGCTTTTGCTTATAAATGGGCCACCTCCTTTCTCATTCTTCACACTCCTCCTTCTTCTTCCTTTCTTTTTTCTTCTCTAAAATATTTTCCATATATTCTCTGGATGATATCAATTCATGCAACTTAAGAGGAGGAGGTGTTGGCTGCAAAGTTGCCTGTTACAACTAAGACACTTACTTATTGGTTCAGTTCCTATGATACCGATACTGTAGATCTTGATGATTTATTCTCTGACGGCAATTCTCTTATGATGACAGTTGTTTAGCCTTTGATAGTTTCCAATTCTGATCTCTTACAGAATAGACAGAAGCATTGTCGCTAGAATGGCTACCTAGTGGTGCACATTTTTCTGTCTCTTTATTATTTTTCACTCTTTATTTTTTTGCTCTTTATTTTTCCACTCTTTATTTTAAGAAAAATAAAATTAAAAAAAATAAGAAAATTAAATGATAGATATTTTACTTATAAGATCACATTCATAATATGAGAGGAGGTAGATCCAAGCTGTCAGATATGCAAGATTTTCTGAATCATTTTCTGGATGTACGAAATCGCATCGCAACAACTCATCTGTGTAGTTGGATGAGTCTAGATATTCAATAGCCTCCTGATAGGAATCTCATTTTTTCTCTTGTTGAGAGATGGTGGGACACCACAAATACATTTCACTTGCCTATTAGTGAAATGACCATGACATTGCTTGAGTGGTCCTACCTTACTGGTATGCAGTTCGGAAGATGGCATGTAACTATGATCGTCTGGTATGCAATTCGAAATGACCATTTGGGAGGCTTTCTTTCTCCTTCTCGAAATAAATGTAGAAAATGTTTCTTTGGATTTTTTTTATGGTTTCAAGATCTCTTCTTGTAATGTCAATTTCATCATTATAAGTAGATTATTTTACAAACGCATTATAAATAGATTTGCATGTCTTTTTTTGGGAATCATCTAATTCTACAAACCACCTAAGAGTCACACCAAAAAGTGACTGTTGGAACAGTTGAGAAAGGAGCTTATCTTCCACACCCAAAGGGTAAAGTGCACCATGATAAATCTTCATATGTGTTTTGGGACATGTAGTTCCATCAAACTTTTTGAAGACTGGCATTTGGAACTTAGGAGGCAACCTTGCATTAAGGAGCAAGCTGAAAGACTTAGCATTAACCACATCATCTCTCTTCTTGATAGTGGTTAGGGTCTTCTGGATTTCCTCATACTTTTTAACCTTGAATTTTAGCAGAGGATGGTCTTAAGCCCCTTATTGGAAAGGATTTGTTAGAAGGTCAGTTAGTGATGACCTCATGGTCAGTTGGTAGAGGAATGATAACCACATCTTCAGTCATAGGGTCCTTGCTAGAGTTGGAAGAAGTGGATGCATTACTGAGTGCTTGGATACCATCTTGAGCCATCATGGTCATAACTTTACCCAAAATTGTATGTTCTTAAGTTTACAGCATGAAGGCCATGGTCTCATCTTATTTCTTAAGGTCTTTGTCTTATTTTCTAAGAATTTCAACAAGCATGGTGGTGATGTCACCTTCAAGAGAAGCACCATCAGTAGAGAGAGAGAAGGGTGCAGACATGGTTACCTTTGGAATAAAGACAAGGTATCAGCCTTTTGAGAAGTTGAACCATAACAGACATGGTGTAAGCCTGGAACAAGGTAGGCAGAAAAACCAAATTTTGGGACATTTCTCTTGGCTTAAGTTTGTTATATTGTGATGCATACATGCATGTATGCATGAATGAAAATGGTTCCATGATGACAATAATATATAAAAGTTTAGGGTACATAGGACCTAGAGCCAACTCTAATCATTACATGAAGCTTGGTGGTCTGAAAGGTTACCTAGCGACTAGAGGTGCGATATACCTAACCTATGTGAATCAAAGAGATTCGCATGGGTCCAACAACTATGTGCAACCTCATTATCCCAATCGAAAGCATCAACGGGTATGCCTTAGAGTGGATGATTTTCACTATCGACAAAGCAGTCCCAAAGAGGGAAGTCACTTAATGCTACTATATATCCTTATTTTTCTAGATATAAGGGTGCATTTGAAGTGATGAATGGAACCAATTCCATGTGATTTTAAGCCAAAACTATTTTTATTAAAAATATCCCACTTAGTTTTGGTCAATTTTAAAATGTATCCAGTAGAGTCCCCAGCTATGATGCCCCAGTCTCCGGGCTATCAGTGCGCCTCTAGCTTTTCCAGCTTGAGAAAGTCGACCTCTAGTGTCAAATTGCGTATGGCATCGATGGACAAGTTCTTATGTTAGGTGAAACACTTATGGGTCTGTTAGGTGTATTTGTGTGTGTGTGTGTGAGTCACCACTTAATACTTTAGAAAATCATTTATTTTTAGGTTGATTAAGAAACCATTTTCACTTTATAAAAATTGTTATTTTACCCAATTTTGGAAAAGGAAAATTCCAAATCAAAGGATGGATTCGGAAAATCGTGATTGATTCATATTATTTTATTAGAAAAATATTCATTTTCTAAACAGTTTTAGCTTAAAATCATGAGGATTTGGTTAAAAGAATTTTATGTATGCAAAAAGTTTCATATGGTGCATGAAAAGAATATAGCATTTATAATGATGCATGAATCAAATTTTGCATGAATGATAGTGAGTAAGGTAACAAAAATAAGGAAACTAAATGAAATATGGCAATAGGGGTCTCTCCTCTAGTCAAAAAGGTTCTAAGGAGAGCACAGTTCCCTAATAATGAAATAAGCAAAATAAATACAAATAAAGCAAAGAAAATTAATTACACATAAAAAGGGCAATCATAAAGAGGATCCCTTCTCTAGCCATAAACCATAGGAAGGGCACACATTCTGCTTAAATAGGCATTAATAAAAATAATAGAAAATAAAATAGAAACAAAGAGAGCAAATCTATTCCATTAACAATGGTTATGTTAAGGAATAGATTGGGCTAATTCCTCCATTACCAACTATATGCCAAGAAAGAATCTCCTTGATTGCCAAAAGCAAAATAACTAAAATAGAAAATTAAAACTAAAGGAAATAACATATAAATAAACTAGAAAATCATAAAAGGCCAAAAATAAATAATAATAACAAATAAAAAAGAAGAAATCTGATAGAAATGATTTTTGTAGTTGCAATTTGAATGGGTTTGCTGGCATATCCCATTGAATAAGAATCAAACCCCACGTCGTTCTCCCTTCTTGCGATGGATTGGGGGTTGTTTTAAAAAAGTGGTTTGGTGTTTGTTCAGAAACTAATCATTTTTTATTTTTGTTTTTTAAAAAAGTCAACCAAATCAATTTTTAAATAGTTCAGATTTAGATTTAAAGAAATAGTTTGAAAATATGAATTTATCTAGATCATATTTTAGGGTTTTAATTCAGAACCAAACAATAATAACATTACCATTTGAACATATTACTTTTAGCTTTTGTCAACGTAGAACAGGAGATTCGAATGACTTGACTAGCCAGGTTCGGGTCTTCGTTGTGATCAAGGATGATTAGAATCAAAAAATTGACAGAGTTTCAGATTTTTAGCGTTTAGTGTCGATATTTTGGTGGAGTCTCGAAGTGCAAAAGTTATTGAATAGGTGACTTGAAGGGTCTTATTTATAGGAAAAATAGGTATGGACAGTAAGAAAAATCTAGTGCACGTCTAGTAGTAGACTCATGTGCCAAAGCATGAGCCTACACGCCTGGTGTGAGGCACATGTGCCTTGGCCCACATGCTAGGTCTATGGCTCATGTGCCTAGCTCTTGGCCCTTGTTCAGTCTGATTCGAGTTATTTTTTGGATTTTTAAACATAGTAGGAGGTTTTGTTCTTTGTCAATCCCATTACATAGAGATAGTATTATTGAAATTTAATAATTTAAAGATTAAAGAAGTAAATAACCCACATGATAATTTAGTTAAGTTAACCGAGAACAGTGGAAGGTCTGTGGCTCAATTAGAATATGCAAGTGTCATTGGCTATTTAGTGTATGCCATGCACTGTACCAGGCCTAATTATTTCATTTGCTGTTTGTAAGCTTTCTAGATTCACTACTAATCTTGGAATTAAGCATTGAAGAGTTATTGGTAGGATATTGGGACATCTTAAGAAAACTAAATGCTTGAGTTTGAACTATAGTAGTTTTCTTGCAATTCTAGAAGGTTATATAGATGCTAATTGGGTTAATAACTCTAATCATAATAAATCTACATCTGGTTGTTTTTTTACTTTGGCAAATGGAGCAATTTCTTGAGCTTCTAAGAAACAAACATGTATACCTCATTCCACTATAGAATATGAGTTTATAGGCCTAACTGCTGTAAATAAAGACGCAAAGTGGCTACAAAATCTTCTATTAGATATTAAGTTGTGGCCACAACCAATGCAACCCATTTCTTTAAATTGTGATAGTGAAACAACTATGTCTAGAGCTTTGAGTAAGATTTATGATCGAAAGTCTAGACATATTGGCTTAAGACATCAGTATATTAGACAATTATTGTCTGATGGACTTATTACAATAGTTTGTGTGAGGTCATGTAATAACTTGGCTGATCCATTCACTAAGGCTTTTCCAAGAGATAAAATAAAGGCTATGACTTTAGGAATGGGTCTAAAACCCTTCATTTAAAGTTACCAATGATAGGAACCAAACCTTTGTATAGATTTCAAAGTTAGTAAAAGGTTTGATGGGTAAATTCAAGTCATTGATAAGTAACTAGTTATATTGAAACAATAATTTTTGAATTATTGAAAATTTAAGTATGATACTCTTAATGAAATTTAACTTCACCTATGTAAACATAAGAGGTGGTTCCGCTTCTAATGATGGACATGGATTTAGCCTTTGTACATGTTTATGAATTAGGATGAAGCACATGGTTATAATAGTGCTTACATTGTTGGAGGATATATCTAGAGAGATGTAGCTTTATGTGTGTAATATATCCAGTCCCATCAATAAAATCATAGTTTAATATAGTATCACTAATTATTTGATGGAATTTTGATTTATTTACACTAATTGGTGGTTTAAATTGAAAACACCATCTTGTATCTATAAAGTTATTACTGTAAGACTTTGAAATTTATTTAACAAACTAAGGTCATGTTCTCTTCAACTTTAAAAAAAAGTAAAAATTAGTTTTAATCAATAAAAATTAGTTTTAATCAATAAATAAGTTTAGCAAAAATAAGTTCAATAAAAATAAGTTCAAAAAAGCTTAAAAATCAATTCTAATCAATAAAAATTAGTTCAACAAAAATAAGTTAAGTAAAAATCAATTTTAATCAGCAAAAATCAATTTTAATCTATAAAAAAAATTTTAGTTCAATAAAAATTAGGTGAATAAAACAAGGCCTAAGTGGGAGATTGTTGGAGTTTTAGTCCCAATAGTTTGTTATTCAAGTTCAAATCCCACATTGGAAAAATTGGGTTGAATAAGTGCATATAAGTGTGTGCTTACTCCATATCTTAAATTAAAAATTAGAAGAAAACATTGAGGGAAAGCAAAAGT
>CAOJBK011490916.1:0-13306 GCA_948294925.1 Codiaeum variegatum | reverse complement strand
GTTGGTCACACCGCAGGGGATCACCTCTTCAGCGCAATACTTGAAAAGGACAGGCCTCTCTTTGAGGCAGCAGACTGCTGTTTTCAGAAGTTCACCCACTTCAGGATTATCAGTATCACCCAATTTCCTACACTCTGCCTGGACCCACCTAAATATCAAGTAAAATAATATCTTAACAAGCAACAATTAAATGGATATGCACATGATAAAGAACTTTAAAGAACAGAAAAGGTCTTGAATAAAATATAAAGCTAGTTGATTTTTGTCTATTATATCAGAAAAAAAAATAAGAAAGAATTGAATGAAATGCATTTCTCAAAACTGCTACTATCTAGGAAAGCAGCCACCAATGGCAGCCTGAGTGAGCCTTCTGCTTTCTCCTACTTTTTATACAGAGCAAAAAACATCAAACATATAAAAACACCAATATTTACAATGCATTATTTGATAGTGTTTGAAATTTATAAGGGGCAAAAATCACGACCAAGCTGTCATTGTTTCGGATAATGAGAAGAGTCACATGATAGTACAATCTTACTCTCGATTCTTGTCCAGTACATTGCAGCAGAGAAGTCGTGAATAACTAGATCTCAACAATTAGGACTAGAATAGAGAAATGATCGTGATTGATACAAGAAAATAATTATGGTTTAAAGAAAATCTCTTACTTAAAATTCTGAATTGAAATAATAACAGTAAAATACTATTTGTCTACTAGAAACTTGTTTAGAATATTTAGAATTAATCCTAGACAGAAAATAGCCTAATATCTTATAGGAATCTGACACAAATTGAAAGACTTATTTAACAAGAAAATAAACATAGAACAGAAACCTTTAAAAAAAAACTGAACTTGTAAAACTAAATAAAGCTCCTACATGGAAAAATTAAGCAAAAATTAATTAATTGCATCTTCTTCTTTTTCCTCACCACATCCCCATTTATGATTCATCAGTCTCAAACTATTAAGCTTGGTCTTCTAGAGATGACCAACAGGCGCATGAACCATATTTTCCCCATTTTATCTTTGAGGAATTTGTAAACCATAACTTTTTAAAAAAGCAGGACAGAGAGGGGGTTTACATGATTGAATTAAATTTTTTACTATAGAGAAGCTTCACCTGCATAGGCGCTCATAGGCTCCTTCTTGGTACACTGCCATCATATCCATCAGCTCCAACCCAGCACGCTGTGAAGGCCCTCAAGTCAATTATCCTCTTTACCATAGTTATTTAGAGAACAATTGTAAAAATAAATAAATAAGGGGGGAAAAAAAAACAGATCAGCATCAGCATTAAGGGAAATAGCTCTCAAACAAAACATCCCAAGTCAGACTAACAGCATACTAAATCCAGACGTCATATTTTGAGATATAACCTTTAAGCTAAAAAGTAGATATATTAGTGCTAAAAGTTCACCAACAATCTCGAAAACCATGTACTTAGGTATAGCACGTTCATGTGATAACACAAGCCACAAATTATCAGTTTGTTTCAAATGCTTTTCCAGATAACACTAAATATAGAATAATGTCTCCAGGTACTTTATTAACACCTATAAATGGCAAGAACATAAAACTGAGTCTGAAAAAATAAGGTATTTTCTGGAGAAACGCAATAAGTAATGCACACTGAATGGTCTTAGGCAATGCCCCATCCCTAAGACAAAGTTTTTAGGGTCACCTAGGTGTTCACCAAAGACAACTGACTGAGGACTTCTGTGCTTTCTTTATCTCACTTCACATATAGGTTTCTACTACCAAATTTGGATATTGTATTTTATGCATTTAATCATCGAATCGCACCAGAATTGGATATTTTGTCTTATGCCTTTAAGGTCTGTGTAAAATCATTGAAAGATACTCTGTCAATAAATATATGGTCATTTATTTGGAATCACTTGTTAGAGAATGTGATATCACAATAAAAATATAGGGCCAAAATTCAAAGTGACATTTCCACTCTCCTTTCTTTTCATGTCACCTAACTATCTAGAGCTACAGTCAACATAATTGGTTCCAAATGTCCAATAGAGATTAAAGATGAATGAAATAGAACTAATGTAAGCTCCATCATATCTGTAGAATATATTTCCCATGCTGCATTTATTATGTTAAACAATATATACTGTCAAGGAGAAGAATGTGAAGGACTTCAAATTCTTTTCTCTCTTTCTAATGATAAATAGAGTGATGGGTTTTTCTGAAAAGCACATTGAGAGGTAAAATCCAATAGCATGGCAAAGACCCAGCAAAAACAGGTACTTCACCAAAAACATCCATGTTCCACCTACCTGGTGATGTGTCCTTAGCAGTAATTTGCAATTGGCATGGATTTCTTGAACATGAGAAAGTGCCTGGAAGAAATTTTCATTTAGGTCTTCATCCTTCAATGCATTTATCTACAAAGTGCAGACACAAATGGAGTAAATATAAAGAGAAACATAATCAATTGATAAAACCATAGAACAATGGAAGGTAAATCAGACTTAAACCTCCTCATTAGAGAGCTGATAATCTCGAAGGAAGCAAGAGACAATCTCTTGCCTTTGCATGGTAATCTCAAGTTCTTGTTTAAGCCTCTCTGTGGTGCTAATAATATCTCCTGTACTAGCACTACAACTGTTCAAAGCCTTTGCAATCCTAAGAAAGTAGAAAACAAATAAGTTCGGTCTCTCCAGCTTATTTACCAGTACTGTAATCAAGCAGTCACCTAAAAAGATTTGCAACTATCCAAGGCAAAGTTCAGAAAACATATCCCGAAGGCTCTCCATTTGAAAAAGGTACATTTTCAATTCTTCTTGTACAAGAATTATTCACATTATGTACATAAATGATAAGTCCAATTTGTTTTATTTTCTTAATACCCGTATATATTGAAATTTTAGGAGATAAACATACATATTCATATAATTTGATGGTAGGTCGAACCTTTAAATTTAACTTTTTTGTAAAGTAACATGATTTCAAATTTTTCTGCGTTTGGACGCAAGGTATTTGGCCATGGATTTCAATTTAGATAAAATCCCTTGTTTGACAACTATATGAATTTATGTTATGAGGATTTTAATAAAATCCATGGTAGATTTGAAAGGCCAATTAGTAAGGATTTGAAATAACTTCTAAACACATGTTATTTGAAATTCTTATATTCTAAATTTTAACATTTCAATCCTAAAATTTTAAATCAAATGCTTCCATCCAAACACACACAGAATATTTTTCTTTTTTATCCTAGAAGAAATAAATTATAAAAAGTCCATGTTTCCAAACATGAAAACTAATAGAAAACAATTCACTAGAATTGAATTCTTGCAAAAAATCTGAGTTTCCAAAGGATATTGCATAATTTAATTTTCAAACGGAATCATCAATGAAGAGCAGAACTAACATTGTGATACAGCAATAGAATGGTACGGAAATAGTAGGCTTTGTTTAAAAGAGACCATAAAATCATAAGGATATCAATGATGCTAGAAGTAAACATCTCCAAAACAGGTATTTACACTGCTGGATCCTCCCAGATTTGTCAACAATAACATTCATTGCAATTCGAAAAATTAACAATTCGAAAAATTAATACAGAGAGAGAAAAAGAATACTTGTCGCAGCATTCAGCAAGTGCATTAACCTCCTCTTCGACTCGATCCAGAGCCTAGAAACAAACAATTAAAAATCTGAAGAAATGATACGTATACAAATACACATATATTAAAAACAAAGTAAAAACAAACCTGCTGTGCAGAATTGGAAGCTTCGAGAAACTGGAAATTGATGTTGAGAGAGCGCTTCTCAATGGTGGATCTGAGATTGCGACGGGCTTGAGGAGTATTCTCGGTGTAAAAAGTGGAGAGAGTATCGAGAGAAGCTACCAGATCCGGCGTGTCCGTGCGACATTCTAAAACTTTCTTTAGCTTCCGGGAAAGCCCTGGCGCCAGTCCTGCCGTTCCCATTTCAACGGTCTGAAAATCAGAATCAAAGCTTTGTACTGAAACAGATTCCGGGACACCGGAAGGAGTTAGAGGAAGAGCCAGTATAAGAGGTGAAGTTAAAAGAGTAGACGCGAGTCATCGCTGTCGTTTTGCTAGTAGTAAAATTACGAGAGTAAATGCCAAGGAATTATTTACCAACCGTTTTTACTGCTAGGATCAAAATAAATTTCCGACTCACCTGCTGATAGGTCTTTTTCTTAGTCAAATCACGTGCTGATATGCCTAAATGGTTGGTGACACGGCGTGACAAATCAGCATCACGTCCGTAAAGTTCTGTTGAATAAAACACAACAGTGCCCCATCAGCATGTAGAATTTTTTCCAACCTATAATAGGAATTTTATTTAACAAACTATTTAAAAATAATCCAAATTAAGGTGAGATTTAATAAAATTAAAAATTAAATATTTAATTAAATAAGTAATATATATTTTAAATTATAAAAATATTTATAAATCAGATTATTTATTTTATTGAGTACAAATTTTAAATTAAAAATTTTAATTTATTATTTTAAATAATTTTTTATTTAATTTAAAATTTTTAATTAAAATTATTAAATAGATTTAAAATGATTAAGTGCTGATAATTTTAATTTTAAGTGTTGAATGCAATTAAATTGGATTATCAAACACCTCTATCATCTTAAAAAAAAAACTTCCCAAATTACCATAAGTTTTACTTAAAATAGGAAATAAATAATGATTACTAGTTGTTGAGTATATGCTTGAGAATTCAAAATTGCATGCATAGATTTATAGGATCAGTTTTAGACATTGAACATAGAATTACAAGAAAGAAAAAATTTTCCCAACCATCACCTAACAGTTACTTTATATAATTTTTTATAAAAATTTTAAATTTTATTACATTCAAATATAATATAATAATTAATTTTTAAATACAAATAAATCATCATTAAGATTCAATAAATTAATTCTAACTTAGATTTTAATTTATTAATTAATCTATTTAAAATATGTCAATCTCAATTACAATTAAATATATAACTAGATATTTTAGTAATATGTGAAGCTATTTAAAAAAAAAATTCTCTCTCATCACTCATAAATAAAAACTTCTCCTACAAAATTTTTATTGTTTATATATTTATCTTTTCATTATTTCATATATTAATAAATATGGTAAAAATAATAATTTTATAAATTTTATGTCACCTCATATAATCATATTTAAAAGGAAAAAAATGACAATAAACAGATATTATAAAAGAAATAATTATTTAAATCTTATATCAACCCATATAAATTCTAATTTTAAAATCATATTTAAAGGAACAGAAATATAAATATAAAAATAGTAATAATAATAAAAATAAAATCAAAATTTACAAGAAAAAATTTAATAAATTTTGAAATTATATTCTTTCCTATTATTTAAAGGAACAGAAATATAAATATAAAAATAGTAATAATAATAAAAATAAAATCAAATTTTACAAGAAAAAATATGATAAATTTTGAAATTATATTCTTTCCCATTTGAAAAATTTTCTTAAAAATTTCTTTCATACTCAATTAACAAATTTGTACTTAATCAATGACATTTTTAAAACTATTGCATAATTGATTTTGAAATATATTCATAATAATTAATTATATAAATCTTATTTTTGCATAATAACTTGCCTAATTAGATTTAAAAAATTTTCAAAACTAAAATTTAAAATTGATTGAAAGATTTTTAGTGAGTTAATAATATTTCTAAATTCAAATATTGATTATTCTTATAATTTTTTTTTATTAAAAGTTTACCTAATATCTTCTAATATGATTTTATCATATAAATAGTTAAATATATGTTATATTATAATAAAATAAAATAAAATAAATAATTATGAGATATTGTGGGCAGTAACTAGACATGATCAAGTCACGTGCCGGAACCGGATTCAAAATTTTTTTTACTCAAGCCTGAGCCCACCCGATTATTTTGTGAAGGTGCAATTTCCAAACTTGAACTCGAACATAAATTTTAAGCCCTTTTAAAGTCTGATCCGACTTGAAAAATAAAATTTTTATTTTTAAATAAATTAATTTAATAAATTATATATATATATATATATCCAAATTTATGAAATGATATTAATTTATAAAAAATAGTACTCTAATTAAATTATTGTGCATATATAATCTAATTTAACCTAAAAATAATAATTTAATCTCTTTTATATAAATAAAATATATATAATATTTAATATATTTATAATATGCTATTCGGGGCAGACTCGGGCTCGATGACATAAATCTAAGTCCGTCTGCAAAAAAACGGACTTTAATTGGGTTCGGATTGAGCTAGATTTATATAGAATTATTCATGTCGAAGCCTGAATTTTTTCGGACGAGCTGGACAGATACTGGAATCCCTGAACATGTCAAGCAGTAACCTAAATGAAGGGCTTTTTTAGCCTTTTCTCTTGATTTTTATTTTTATTTTTTAATTAAAAGCAGTGATCTACAAGTACAGGCATGTTGAACACATTCTTACTCTGTCCGAACTAGACTTATTCTTTTCTAATGACGCCCAAGCCCAAATCCTACTACACAATTCTCCAAAGTCTAATCTTGCTTGATAGAGCTTCCGGCCCATAGTGCTCTCGTATGAATAAAGAGGGTCTATCACCAAATTAAGCTTGTTATAGCTTTAAAAAAAAATGAAAATTTCAAAAATAATAAAAAAAATATTTAAAATTTCATTTTTACAGTATAATTTTAAAAAAATTTAAAAATATTTTTTCCAAATTTCATTTTAATTGTATATATCAGTTTTTTTAAAAAAAAAAATTATTACGTATATGACATGTATATATATTGTGCATATGTCATAAAACAATTAAAATAATATTTTTAAAATTTTTAAAATTGCACAATAAAAATAAAAGTTAAAAAAATAATATAAGATGTAATTTTTACTGTTATTTAATAACTTCAATAATTATATTAATCATTTATAATATTAACAATACTACTTACATGAAATGATAAATCAAGTGATACATGTAAAAATAATTAATGAGAAAAATTATAAAGTGATGTGCAAAAATAAATATTAAATTGAAGGTAATCTTTGATTTGAATGTGAAAAATAGTATTGAATTTATTTTCTTATCTTTATGAGTTGTTTAACCATTAATTTGTTATTCCATATTAGATATTGACATGCATAATACTATTCAATCTATTACAATCATTACTTCTCAAAAAAAAAAAATCTATTACAATCATTTCTTAATTTCTATATGTAAAATTAAAATTTCTTTTGAGATAAAAATTTCAATTGATAATATGTATTAACTATAATGTATGATTTTTTTTTTAATTTTTAGTATTAAGAAGGAAATCAAACCGTTATAGCTCAACAACATATGCATTTTACTATGATTTGATAATTCAAATGAAGAATTCATCAATTAGTGTCTCATGCTTACGCGACAATGATAAATTAAGAGTTGTTTTGCCAATATTATTTTTAATTATCTTTCCTTAACTCCCCACAAATTAACCCATCAACATCACCTATTACTAAGCCTAGGATTTATGTAATCTATCATTTAAAAATAATTAAATGGTCTTCTTTCTCTATTATAATTGCATTTCTAATAAGTGCCGTGTGCCATTATATGTGTGAAAGTGAATATATTTTTTAAAAACTACTTCTTTCATTAGCAAAATGATGTGATTTTCCTCTATCATAACTTCAATTTTTTATTGATAAAAATATTTTTTAGAGTGCTCCATTAGATGGAAAATATAAAAATATATTCAAGAATAAACAAAGTCTAAGATCCTAATTAATAACATAGATATGGCTCCGTATCAGATAGGTTCGGCCCCAACTAATTATCCTGAGTTCGTTCAAACCCCAAGCCCCAAACAAGTTTATCTTATTAGTTTTCGAGGTTTGGAGGGCCATCAAGGACAGATGTCATAAGGTCTTGAAGCCATTCAATGGTCACATCACGAGCTGACACGTGTCCCACTATAAAAGTTTTCATAGAGATGACAAAATTGGCTCGACCCGACCCGCCCCGACCCGACCCAAACGGGACGGATTTTTTAACGATTTACCGGATTACAGGACGGGTTCGGATTAACTCAGTATTAAAAAAATACCGAGACTGGTCGGGACCAGTTTTTGGTCCGCCCCGCCCCGTAACCCGACCTGACCCTACCCGATTCCATATTAATATATAAAAATATATATTTTTAATTTATATTTATATTTTTAAATTATAAATTTAATACATTTTATAATTTTTTAATATATTTTATAATTTTTTAATTATTTTATTATATAAAAAATTTTATTCGGGGCGGGGATGGGCGGGGAAAGACAGGGCGGGTTACGTGGCAGGGAAAAAAACCTGCTGGGTTACGGGGCTGGTTCGGGTTAGGGGCAGGGGGACCGGGTTGGGCATAACCCGGCCCCGACCCGCCCCGTTGCCATCCCTAGGTTTTCACCCTATAAATACCTCATTTAAAGCCTTACACAGGTAAGTTCACGGTATGACTCAGAATCATTATTTTCCATCTTTGAGAGCTACTTTCACTCTTTATAAAGACCCTGATTTAAACGTCGGAGGGTTATCGCTAGACACAGCATCAGGCCACCCCTTTTCCTATGCAAGTAGTTCAAATCCAACTAGAGGAATCAATCTCAAAGAGTATGTTCATGCACAATGCATCAAACATGATTCAACATTTTAAATTAATTTTTTTTTTATTTTCAAATCTTTAGTAACACTTATCTCAAAAAAACTCAATTAAATTAGTTTTAAAAAAATCAATCAAATTAAAAAATATTTAGAATGATAAATCAAAATTTTAAACTTAAAATTTATATTGAATAAAAAAATATTTTAATTTTAATTTTTTATAATTTCAAATAGTATTATTTATTTTTTTTAAATTCGACATTAATACTTAATTTTTAATTTTCTTAAATATTATATTAGAAAAAAAAATTCTCTTTGCATATATTTATATTGATGTTTTTAAAAAAATTATCTTGTATTTTATTTAAATATTTTTATGGATTAAGAATATTATATATAGTTTTTAAATTTTCAATTATAGATTATTTTTAAGGAACCAAGAGCTTAGAATTTTCATTTATTAAATCTATTTCTGTCCTAACTGATGCAACTAATATTTATCCTATGTCTTTATTATGTGCAGTTATTCAAGACTGTCTCGTGTGATATTTCAAGAAATCTTGAAGATATACAATTAAATCTAGCTACAAAGCCATCAAACCAATACCAAATTAAATTAACATATTATCACTATATAATACTATTCAATCAACACAACAATTAATCTTTGATTTTGGTCAGAGTCTCCAATCTTGTGATATAAGTTTTGTTTTTAGGGGTTTCAGTGAATCTCCACTAATCAATGATGGATGAAATAAACAACTCATTTTCTCAAATCAACCTATCTGATTTGGAAGCCAGTGGATTTGGATAGGGTGAATAAGATGTGGTGGATGATAAAGGGATGCTAAAGAGTGGCGCCTATTAGAGAGTTTTATAGGCAATTGATCTGTTAATATCCCAGGTATGAAGAACACTACTGCAGACATTTGGTAGCTAACAAAGGGTGTCTCCTTTCAAACACAGGAAGCATCGATCTTCAATTTCCACTTTAGCCAAGAGTCTGATATGAGCCATGTTTTGGAAGGAGGTCTTTAGAGTTTCAACAATAAACTCCTTATTCATGCCCACTTTAAGGGAGACATCCCTCATAAATCATTTTCTCTTCATCTAATTCCATTTTAGGTGTAAATTAATAACTTTCCTCCAAAGGCAATGAATTTAGTAATAGCCAATAAGATTGGTAATTTGATGGGTACTTTTATGTCATTTGATAATTGTATTTCATAGTATAAAAGCTATCTGTGTGGGCACATCCATTGATATCTCTAAGCCTCTTTTAAGGGGAATGAACATGAAAACTCCTTCAGATGATGTTTGGCTTCAATTCTACTATGAGAAGTTACCTTTTTTATGTTTTGTGTTCTGAATTATAAGACATAATGAAGCCTAATGTGATAAAGCCCTACTCTTTTAGCTGAACCAAAGCAATTTTATCCTTCTCTTCGTGCTATGTTAAGTCGTGGTTATGGTCCCACAAGCCCATGGTTTATCCTTCTCTTCGTGCTATGTTAGGTCGTGGTTATGGCCCCACAGGCCCATGGTTGTATGAAAATTATTAGAAGGGTGTTAAAGGTAAGGATCAGTGTTCTAATATTGATATTACTGATCCAAATCTGCCAAAGGAGAATGTTGGAGGCACCTGAGTTAATGTGGAATCCGATCAAGCTATTCAAGCTAAGAAAATAGTTGATTCCATAAGTTTTATTGCCATTTTTCAGTTAACAAGGGCCATCCCTAATGTGGTTGAATCAATTTCTATATTACAAACCTAAAGAAAAGGAAAGTGAATGAGGAAGGGAAGGCTGCAGCTTTAACACAATTATTTAAAAATACCAACCAATCAATTGAAGATGTTACTGCTCTAATTCATTTAAACTTGTTAACACCTGCCTTTAACAATGAGTTACCTTGTATGGAATTATATGTGCTTGGAAAACCCCCTTATAATTCGTCATCTTCGTTCTTTAATTAAAGAAATATCCATGATTGTAATCTTTCTTATTAAAATAAAATGAAACTCTAAAAAGTTTTATTATATGCATTTCTCTATTGTTATGGATCATGGTTTCCATGTTCCTAAATCTCCTACTCATTTTGATGTCATTATAATATGGAAAACTTGTTCTGATCTTACTGTTTTATCTTATTCCAATTATCGTATCAATATTGAAGTTCAATTAGCAGATATTCTAAAATGGAGATTTACAAGTCTTTATGGTCATCCTTCTCACTCTTGTAAGAATGAGATAAGGGACCTATTACATTCTTTGAAAGGAGGAGTTCAGGTAGTCTCATTAAAGAGTGTCTTGATGGGTTTATGGTAACCCCTTTATAGATTTGTGCCTTCCCTCAATTTGTAGTTATCGACATTCCAACTAGTTTCAATTATCATAGTGCCATATTTATCTCATTAGGCTTATGTTTAGGCCATCACAATAAGTTTAGACTTAGGAACTTTGAAGAGCTTTTATTGTAAAATTCTTATTTTAAAAATTAGGTGATTAATGCTTGGGAGAATTCCTCGGATAGCAGCAACTTTGTTGCTTATCTATTAAAGTTTATGTTAGGCTTTATAAGTGGGGTATGAAACAACATCATATGTTAGCCAATGATATTCATACGGCTAGGGATAAAATGACTTTACTTAAAAGATTTGGCCATTCGACTTCAATAACTAAGGATACTGATGAACTTAGCTAGCATAAAAATATGCTCCTTGAAAAAGGAGGAGTATATTGGAAGTAGCATGCCAGGGTTCAATGTCTTAAAGAAGGTGATGCAAATACGAGTCTGTTTCATAGTACAACCTCCCAAAGCAAGAAGCACAACTTACTCAGGGGCCTTTATGATTTGAATGACACACGAGTTGATACAATGGAAAGCATGAGTAGGGTAGTTGTAAATTATTTTTCTAATATTTTTTTCCACACTATTGTGTACTTATTTTGTTATATGTTCCTCAGTACATGGCTGTGTAACTGATGAGCAAAATGCAACATTAGGTGCTCCTTTTTTTTACTTCGAATATTATTATATCACTCAAGTAGATGGACCCTCACAAAGCCTTGAGTTTTGACAACTTCACAAGGTCTTTTTACATGAATTTTTAGAATGTTGGTGGTGAGGATATCATTATTTCCTATCTTAATATTTTAAATAAGGGTGATTTTTTTTGGCTCACATGAATCACACTCATATTGTGTTAATTCCCAAAGTTTAAAATCCTATCAATATGTCTAAATTAAGGCCTATCATCTTAGGTAATGTAGTTTACAAATTAATCTCAAAGGCTGTAGAAAATAGGATGAATCTTATTTTACCAAGTTTGATCACTGAGGAATTTATTCCTCGTAGATTTATCATTGATAATATGGTTATTAGAGTTGAATCTTTCATGCTTTAAAGAACATCATTCTTAAATGTAGGGGAAAAGTAGCTATTAATTTGGATATGAAAAAGGCACATGACATGTTAGAATGGCCTTTCATAGAGGTGGTTCTCATTGCTTTCGGGTTTGATGATGTTTGGATGCACTTAATGATGAACTATATTACTATAGTCTTTTATTCAACAATTCATAATGGAGAAGAAGTTGGTAATGTCACTCCTTTCAAAGGAATAAGACAAAGTGATCCACTTTCACCATATATTTTTATCTTAAGTGCTAGTGTACTCTTTGTAATGATCTCTTAAGCATAAAATGTAGGGTGTATTCATGGGTTACAGTTAGCCCCTTCAGTGCCTATGATTTTCCACTTATTTTTTATAGACGATAACCTTATTTTATGAAGGTGTGTCCTAAGGAAGTTGAAGTTGATCCTACAAAATTAGCCACATTTTTTGCCTCCTTTGTAGCAATCCAAAGGAGGAATTAGTTTAATGCAACCATGGGTTTTACAGGTAATGTGAAGCTCAATAATGATTTGGATTTTCTTTCGATCATTGAAAGATCTAAAATGTAAGCTTTTGGCCCTCTTTATGACAAATCTAGGAAAATATGAGTATGTGGAAGCAAAGAGCTTTATCAATGAGAAGCAGTGGCAAATCCAGAAAAACTTTTTATTGGGGGAAAAATATTTAACATTATATTCAACCATACATACATATAGTTTATAAATAAAATTAAAGAAACAAAATGTAAAGATTGTTTTTATTTTTATTTTGTATTCTAACATAAAAAGTACTTTAAAATTATAAATGTAATTGCTATTGCCAGAGCAATTTTTGCTATGGCCAGAGCAATGAGAATTTTAAATTTATAGATTGATAATAATTAATTGAGTTATAAATTTTTGTTCTTAAAATTTCACATTTAATACAAGTTTTCTCGTCACATATTTTGACAAAAATAAAAAATATCCTTAAATTTATTGATAAAAATTTACATTTGCTCTAACATTAGCAAATGTTCTTCTAGAAATAGTGCTACCCTAAAATTAAAGTAAAAAAATTTTGTTAATTTTATTTTAGTGGGCCAAAAAAAAGTTAAAGAGAGAAATTTGAAAATTTACAGGGAACAAAAAGGCTATTTTTTTTTAATTATACTAAAATTTTATTAGAGGCAACTTGGGGGGGGGGGGGGGGGGGGGGGGGGGGGGGGGGGGGGGGGGGGGGGGGGGGGGGGGGGGGGGGGGGGGGG
>CAOJBK011489922.1:0-12273 GCA_948294925.1 Codiaeum variegatum | reverse complement strand
AAGAAGAGGCAAAATGAAGAAAAAGAACCAAAAGAGAAAAAAGAAGAAGCGAAAATGGTAACAATAATGTTTTTTTTTTTTTGTAATTATAATTTTATTTTCTCCTCTCATTCATTTGTTAAGCTTATTTGGTAACTGTGCCTCTCCATATCTCTCAAACTTTGGATTTTAAATCTATTTCAATCTAAAGAAGAAGAAGCATAAAAAAAGTTTCTACAATCTTAGGTTAGGATTTTAATTATTGTAGTTTTATTAATTTTTTTGTTTGAATTTCTACAATTTAGAATTTTTGGTTAGTGTAATTAGGCTAGTATGGTTCTGACTTAATTTTTTTTATTACAAGTAGAAGAATTGAGTTGAGAAGAAGAAGCAGAAGAACAGAAAGAATAGAAGAAAACTTAAAGAATAGGTACTGAGATTTTTTTTTTTCAATTTCTGGGATTTCAGTTTTCACAAGGTTTATGGTTTTTTTTTTTTTAATGTTGTTGATCAGTTTTGAGATTTTTGAAGGACTTAGATGCTGGGTTTGGATTTTTTTTTGAGGCTTTCTGATACCAGAATAAATGTGCATAATGAAAAAAATTTGTTTGAGGGTTTGGATTTTCATAGGTGTTTTCCTTTTTCTTGGGCAGAATAAGAAGCAAGCAAAAGATGATGTAGGAATTGAAGCAGTAGTAGAAGCATAGGCAAGTAGAAGCAGAAGCAGAGGTAACATTTAAGGTTAGTGTTTGAACAAAGTGTTGCTACAAAAATAAGAGATTTAGATGTTATGAAAAGTTGATTTTTTAAAGAAGATTTTAATACACCACTATATTTTTTTGTCATCATTGATAAAAAAGAAAACAACGATAATCACTCATTGTGATTTAGTAGCAAATATATCATCTTCATAAAAATTGACCGCCATTTTATCCCAAAGAGAAACTTCTAAATTTTCATCTCTGATAGTATTTTTTTTATATAAATAATGCATGCATTAGAAGAGAACATATTAATGAAAGAGTAAAGGTTTAAGAAGATAATTACACTTTATTTTTTTATTAGTAGTTTTCATATTTTTCCAATCCTGTTCATAATATTTGCATCTTTTGGTTCGCCAAATACTATGATTTTGCGTAAGACATCTACAAAAGGAAACTATATGATTATTTGATACTTTTAATATACCAATCGTAAATAAAAATACATGTTAAGTATGTTTTCTCCCCAGATTTGATCTTAATGCTTTCAAAATTTTGAAGGTTGAATCAATCAAAAGGTATGGAGTTATCATCATCTTCTATTGGTTTAATAAATGCATTTTTAGATAATTTAATTCAAAAAAGATGGTTGCTGATTTTGTAATTTGGCTAAGCAGGTACAACTAAGAAACCAGAAATATGGTAGATTTTTCCTTCCTTGACTAATTACTTAAAATGATAAGCAAATTGACATTGTATTGTACCATGCATCATTTTACCTAGTAAAAAAAAACTGAATCAATAATACATGATATTATAAAGTTGATAAATAATATTTATTAG
This sequence comes from Codiaeum variegatum, assembly GCA_948294925.1. Taxonomy (NCBI): domain Eukaryota; kingdom Viridiplantae; phylum Streptophyta; class Magnoliopsida; order Malpighiales; family Euphorbiaceae; genus Codiaeum; species Codiaeum variegatum. Next base: position 10,750 of record CAOJBK011489922.1, on the reverse strand, counting down.
TAATAAATTTGCGGTAGCCATTCCTACTCATCTATCATTAAGAATTCAAGATTGAACAACTCTTCTGGATTGGAAACATTATAGAATTCCCATAGTCTTGTGACACGGACTTTAATTCGAGTGTTTTTGTTGATGTTATTAATTTCAACTAGCGATATGTACGACATGTTGTAGAAAATTATGTTATAAAAAGTTTATGTAGTGATGCATTTCAAAAGCAACTATGTATGTGCAAATTTCAGTTGCAAATTTCATTTATGAATATAGATATGAAGTTATAGAACTAAATAATTAAATATTTCTTTAAAGATTATGTTTTTTTTGTAAGATTTGAATTTGTTTCTTTAGCGTTTTTTTTATCATTGTTATTAATTAATACTAGTAAATTTTTGCATGAATCAACTATTGACAATGCTATGTGTACTTGTCCATGACAAAAACGTGATCAAGTAAATATAATCCTACTCTTTTCAAAGTTTGACCTAGACTTTTATTTATTGTCATACAATAACATATTCTAATTGGAAATTATCTTCTTTTCAAAGTAAAGGGAAATTTACTCATATATAGGAAAGAACAATTTTAGGTTAGTTTCAATAACTTTTATAGAGTAAAGTATCGTAATAAGAGTAGCAAGAAATGAAGTGCTCAAACATCGATAGAAAGGAACCCAACAAGATAAAAAAATCAGTAATGGAAAAGTTTGGTATGGGCAAAAAAGAGAATTTATAAATGTCCCCTACTATGGTTGTTTGAACTAGGGAAAGCAAATCATATATTCATAGGTAAACATACTATGATTTTAGTAGAGTTAAAAAATGTTGTTGTGTTAGATGATGCAAGTTGGATTAAATTATGGGACATTAAGTGTGAAATAGAAGCATACTGCATATACCATTCTTTAGCAATTCCAAAGGCGTTATCAACCGATATGCCTCGTAAAAACACTAAAGAAATCGAAGTCGTCTTTATTCAACTATAAAAAGAGATAAACATAATGATTCACCACCTTGATTGTTTCCACGCTTGTCACAACTCTTGCACATCATTAGATGTGATGGAGTTTTGTGTTGTGTCACAATGTCCTTCCAATGACAATAATGTTTTTTTATTTCAGTGAAACTGAAGATGATGACTTTGTGTCATACTTACCTCATTGTCTGCTAAAATTTTGTTAGACTTAGTCTTTTATATGTACGATTTAGAAAATTATTATATTTATTCTTAATGTTTAAATCAGTCACGATATATTTCAACACTAATTCAAAAAATTGTGTTAATTAGATAATGGCTCATTTTAAAGATCACTATGAAAGAGAGAAGCTCTTACTAATTCGAGAGAATATTATGTCGGTTTGTTTCATGAGTGGCATTTTCGTGTGGAGGAATATGATAAATTAGTCAATGACTTGCAAAACCTTGGCACTCTAATAGTGCACAAGTGGTCACTAAGTATGGCACGACAAAATATTTCAACATATGAAAGGGCCGTTAACCAAATTTGGAAGAAGAACAAATGGCTGATGCTTTGTAGGTCAATATATTACATGTTAGAACTCCCAAGGGGACAAGCTAGTGTGAATGGTAGAATACTATCCAACATAGAGGTTCAAAATGTGCTAAGGATTTGTACATATTTGTCCAATGATGAAGTGTCAGATGAAGAGGCATAAAGCTTTCGATAATAATAAATAACCTTAGTGTCCTAATTGACTATGTATCAATTTAATTTTTTTGTCTTGTACCATGTCAACTGTAATTAGAACTCATTCCACATCATATATAAGTCTAGTAATTATATTACATTGAATGAAAATTATGTAATATACATAAGTAAAAAATAAATATATAATGTCTACTTTAACAATGACCAACATGTCCCCTAGTACCATATGGTGTAGATCAGCAAGTGCATACTGGAAGAGTGGGCTGAACAACTTCCCAAAGATTGCCATCACCTTGTTGATCATTAGTGTCCCTCTGCTCATCATCAATATTAGACTGGTCATAGAACATGTGAGACTGGAGCTAAGAGCTGGTCGGATCCTGTATATTGATATGAATGTAGAGATTGATATGTGGGAAATGGGTTGAATTGCCTCTCAATTAGTGTGAAATAGCCCCTAAAGATAGAGTTCACTGTATAGGGGAACCACCCCATGAGCTCATCAAGGTAAATGGTGTAGTTATAACATATGCGAATTGAGAGCCTGTTATGTGTAATTAGGACATTTCAAAAAAGTTGTGTAATCCAAGGGGTTGGGTTGAGGATCCATCAGTGACATTATATAGAGATAGGAAATTGAAAGTGTCCATGCATTGCCTGGTGAAGTCCATTGTCGGCTGCTAAGAAGAGTTGTCAAACTCAAAATAAGTTGATGCAGAACATTATTATCTCCCATCCATATACTTAGGCTGTCTTGAGGAATTGCCTACCTCAAACGTTGTTGCCATAGTAGGATGGGACACGAAGTGGTACAAATCAGATGTAATAAATATGTCCCCTTATTACTAGAACCCCTATATGGATATTGACTTCTCTCTAATTGCTTTCCCCTGCCTTCACGTGGCGGGTAGAAATTTCCCTCATCCTCTACCTCTAGAGTTTGCCTTATAAAATTTTGTGCATCCTTCCCTTAGTAAAATAGTTGTTGGGTGATCCTATATATCATGTTAACGTCTGACTCCAAATTTATCCTCTCAATGGCATCCATCTAAAATAAATCATGTACGATTAACAATGTGCCAAATGAATAAAAAAATCATCAAATAGGTTTATTATCTTACTGAGATTTGGGTATGTGCACCTTCAAGTGATAAGAATCCCCTTATTAATCTTTCTATACCATTCCATGTATTTGGAATAGATATACGGAGCTTGATCACATACATCAGACACCATAACATTATTGCATTGATCCACCCATGTTTGTATCCATCCAGTATGACGTTGTGCCTAATTTCTTATCCCTGAGCGCTTATCTTGAAACTTCAACTAATATTTTTATCTCGATGTTCTCAATATGTGTTTGGTCATACTGAACTGTTGTATGACATGGTCAGGTTGGTTCCATCAAACAATGTTAAAGAATATCAGTAGCACAGCTACTCTATGTATATCACTCCCAATTAAACAATACTTGGGAATATTGGTGAACCTCGTGTAGGGCCTCCATATGACCTACAACATAAAATTTTAAATACATGTTGGTTACCAAAACTACTAATATCAACCATAGATTCCATCAAGTAGTATTAGCATCATATATGTACCTCATCCTCTCGAAAGACTTCGAGTCGATATCTTATTTGCCCAAGTGTGTGTGTCTCCACTTCTCTAGAATCCCTTTCTCGTATTACCCATCTATAAAATATTTTAATTCATTAAAATATATTAGAAGAGAGTACATGTTTATATACATCATTGAAATAACATACCTTTGACCTATTAGAAAATTAGTGGCTTGGTGAACAATAACATTTCACAGTCGTTCATATGCCCACATTTGAAGCAGGTTCAACATACTGCCAACCCCAACACCACTATTTGAGTGTGCAGCCAGGCATAACTGGTTGTATGGGTGTAAACTCATATTTTTATATCATAAAATTTGACTCATCAATATGAGCCTAATGGTTCAAACCACGCTCAAATCGGACCTCAAATGGACCTAGAAAATCTAAAAAATCAAACCACATCAAACCGAATCAAGTCCAGAAAACCAGACCCTTGAACGAGGGCCCAAACACATGAATTAAGGACCAAATGTATGTGATTGGAGCTTAAAGCATGCATGAAGTTCTAAATGCATATGTTTAGGATGAAACTCATGCATTTTGGCTTTCACGCATGAGGTCCAATTTCCCGACTTTCCCAACATGGTTTTCTATAAATTTGACCCTCTGGGTCAGTTTTCAAGGACTTTTCATGACTTTTCATGGACTCTTTCAGACAATTTCCAGACGCTCTTACTCACAAACACACTCCTAAACACTAAAAATACACCAGAAACACTTAATTTTCGGCGATTTCGATTAGACAAATGATCCAATATTAATCAATCTCACTCTAGTCAGACGTCTAATAGAACTCTCTGAGCACAACAGAGACACTATCTGGATTCATCAAGCCTTCTGAGAAATCGATTTTGAAATCTTGTATGCCAAAGGTAAATATAATAAAATATTCTTTTCCCCTTGGTTCTGAATGAATCACTTAATCTGATTAGGCATTTTCTACAACATCAAAACTCATTTTTCTGAAATGAATAAGTGAAAATCCCTGAAATAATTAGGCAATTTCACACTAATCAAAATCAAAATTTATTAATCAAACATGGAAATGGTTAATAGTCTTTTTGGGTTAATTCCTTTTAAAATAAAATGAATTAGCTTCTGAATGAATCAAACCACCAACCCATTGCTTTTAAAAACAACTACACCATTTGTGAGAAGAGAGAACAACGTGGGTTTTATTCCCATTCAAAGGGATACGCCGTTAAGCCTGTTCATTAGGCTTCAACTCTAAAATTCCTTTTATTATTATTATTTTGTTTCATTTTCCGTGTTTTTTTATCATTATTCGTATCATTATTATTGTATTTGAGTTGGTAATAATATTTGGAGATGTGTACCTTTCCCATATCTGTATGGACTAGAGAAAGGATCTCCTATGTTTGTTTTATTTGTGATGTAATTATTGTATTTTTCTGCTTTCATTATTATTCCCTTCATTTTGGAGATGTGTGCTCTCCCTAAAACCCTTATGGGCTGGAGGAGGGACCACTGTTTAATTTCTGCTTTTATCATTGATATTGCCATGCATGACATAATCCTTGACCATGCATCATATTTTCCATGATAATAAATTTTCATTCATCATGAAAATATCCCATGCATACTTGAAATTGATTTTAACTAAAATCATATATGTTTTGCTTAAGGAAAAGTTGTTTAGAAATTGGTAAAATCTTTTTTCTAAATGTTTTTATCAAATCACAAATCCCCAAACCCAACAATGGTTTATGGACTTTCCTTTTCCAAACTTAATTGGGTAAAATGTCATATTTTTCATAACTGGAGTTAAATTGGTTTCTTAATCACCTAAGGAAAATAACTTTTCTAAGGATTAAGTGGTTACTCAAAACATATCACATATGCACACCAACGAACACATGTGGAGTGTACCAAAGTGAGAATTGCCAGAACCATAACGCCATGTGCAATCTGACCCCACGTGATCGATTTCCTTGAGCCATAAATTCGAAGGTGCGCTGGCGGCCGCCCAAGTTTTAGAGGGGGCCTCACAGTTGGTGACTCCACTGGGGATGTTTGACATTGGTAGAACTAAGTGGATTAATTTTTTGATAAAAAATTTTGGCTTAAGGTTTTATAGAAGTAGGTTTTATGCATCACTTACTCCTCTAGTTTAGGAAAACCCAAATAGAAAGTTTCATCGAGTGAGCTACCCTCCTTAGGACTGCTTTGCCAATAGTGAAATCATCTAACTCTAACGCGTACCCTCTATTCCTTTCAGTTGGGATAAATAGGTTGCACGTAGCCATTGGACCCATGTGAATCTCCTTGATTCACATGTGGTTAGTTATATTGCACCCATAGCTTTTAGAGAACCTTTAAACCACCAAACTCTCATATAATGATTAGAGTTGAACCTAGGTCATGTGTACCTTAAACTTTGATTATATGCTTACCATCATGAAATCTTTTCATTCATGCAAACATGCATGCATGCATCACTACATCAAAATGAAATTGGAATGAATGAACTGTTCTAGTTAAATTCTCAAATAGCCCACCTCACCTTTTTTCTAACAGCATGGCTGCCATTGGCCTACTTTTTCAAAAATAGATACACCACTTTTTCTTTTTTCAAAGGTTAACATGTTGAACACTGGAGACAACATCACCTGCAATCCTATCCATGTTGCTGATGCCACTACCACTGCTCTACCTACTGACATTGCCTGGATGTTAGTTGAGATACTGAAATGACAAGATGAGGCTATCAAAAAGCAAAAAGTGGCTATCAATGCCATGTTTCAAGCCCAATAATAGACCATCTTGGGCAAAGTTCAAGCCTTACTAACTTAATTTGGGGTTCAACCTGCCAACCATGCTTCCATCTCATCAAATTTTGGAAAGGAGCCTTGGACTGACGAAGTGGTTGTCCTAAATCCAAAAAATAACTGTGGAATCACTACCCTGATTTCCCCTACAATGGATCCTTTTCCAAAGGGGGCCCAAGACCATTCCTTGCTCAAGTCTATGGCTGAAAAGTATGAAGAGATACAGAAGACCCTTAATACTCTAAAGAAAAAGGAGAATGTCATTGACGTGAAGGCCTTGCGTCCCTTTCCTAATGCTTGGCTTCCTCCCAAGTTCCAGATGGCAGTATTTGAGAAGTTTGATGGCACTTCTTTCCCCTCCACTCACTTGAGGATTTACGATGGGACACTGAGCCCTTTGGGCATTGAAGGCAGGCTCCTTGCTCAACTCTTTCAATAGTCGCTTACTGGTGTAACTTTAAATTAGTTTACACAATTAGAAGATTCCAATAAATAGACCTAGGAATCAATTTTTAATGAGTTTGTAAAACATTATTCTTATAATGCATAAATTGATGTTAAAAGAAAAGATTTAGAAACAACTTCCAAAAGAAACTTTTTTTTCTTTCATAATTACTTAGAGGGAGGAAGCCTCCCAAATGGTAAACAGACCCTCTGATTCTAAAAAAATTGACATCATTGTTAAGAACCTACTGCTTGTGTATCGAGATAGATTGATGACACAGTATCTTCCAGATTTTAATGCTTTAGTCAATATTGGCACATGCCTTGAGTATGGGGTGGAGTCTAGCCTTATTAAGGATGAAACCTAGGCCTTATCCTCCTGATTTAGAAAAGCCAATGTTACTTAAAAGGAAGGCGAGGTTAATGCAATCTTGACCCGCAAGCCCATCCAAATCAAAAGGAGAGAATTTACCAACTTATAAGGTTTAACCTTGAGCTTTATCCTTAAGGAATGTATGAAGAAAGAAGAATTCAAGCCTTTAGAGCCAAAATTCATTCCGAACCCTCTGCCTAAAAACTTTAATATGGCAGAAAGATGTGACTACCATCAAGGGCTAGGCCATAAAACTGACAATTGCAAGGCCCTTAGACATAAGATCCAAGATTTGATTGATGCTAATGAGCTCCTTTTTCCTACTCTAAACATTGGCACCAATCCCCTACCTGAACATAGTGTTAATGTAATCTTCGCCAAATTTGATGAGAAGGATTCAACACATCTCATCTCTTATGCTAAACCTTTAAGCAATTCCCATTACATTGGAGAAGACCTATCTTCCTTAGAAAAGGCTATCTCCCTCAATTGCTCCAACTCTGGTAGCCAACCTTCCTTATGGAAGCTATCCTGACATGATTATTATTGCATCATTGATTTAAGGAACCTTGGTAAAGAAATTGACACTATTACCAGAAGTGGGTGAGTCACTCAAGCACCTGTTGTTCCCTCCCGATCCATAAGACAACCTATGACCTAAAACAAAGGAATTCCCAAACCTGAAGAGGACCCATTGCTTAAACAACTAAAGAAGACATAAGCAAACATCTCTATTTGGAGCCTACTGATGTCCTCTTATCCTTGTCGCCAAGCTCTTTGTAAGGCGTTGAGTCAATTTCAAGCACCAATTGACATAACTTCAAATACCCTAGTTGCTTCCATAATGAGTTCCACTAAAGGGGAATACATATTCTTTACAGACAATGAAATCCCATTTGGAAGACCTCACAATGATGCCCTTCATATCATAGTCATCATAAGGGAGAAAACTATCCCAGTGACTTTTGTTGACAATGGGTTTGTACTCAATGTTTGTCCACTCAAAGTTATAAGCTATTTGGGTTTAGGTACTGCTAACTTTACCCCCTCTGATTATATTGTCTGAGCATATGACAATTCAAAAAGAGAAGTTCTAGGGATGTCAACTCTCACCATCACCATGGGCCTAACCAATTTTCAAATACCATTCCAAGTCATTGATGTATCCTCATGTTTCAATCTACTATTGGGAAGACCATGGATTCACCAAGCCAAGGCGGTGCCTTCAACATTGCACCAAAGGGTTAAGTTCTCAATGAAAATGGAATAGTAACTATAAAAGTAGACATGCCTGGAAAATTTGAAGTCCCAGAAATAGTTCCTATATTGGAAATACAACCTAACCTACCAGTATATCCTTTATCTGGCTTCTCATACGTCCAATTCATTGAGACTACTGGGAATTTAAAGGAAGCAATCTCTCTAGACTTTGACCCATACTGCAATCCGATGATCGAAAACATTCTTAAGCATATGGCCTATTTTCCTGGTTTGGGCCTGGGAAAGAACCAGCAAGGGATGAAATCTTTTGATGAGTACCCATCTTCATTATGCCTTTTGGCTTGGGCTACCATCCTACAAATGATGAAATAAAAAAAAGCAAAGGCATAAAAAAGAGAAAGGTCTCTTATAATTAGTAAATAGGGAGAAGTTGACTACCTTATGAGGCCTTATTTCAAAACTCAAAATAGGCATTTTATGAAAAAGGGAGAGATGGCTCCTTACTATTCTTTTCCCGAACCTCGGGACTGCCTTGTTACCGGCATTTAAATTCCTAGCTTTGAACTATTCTACAATGTGAAATTGACTTCTAAAGATTGCTAACCCATTTATTTTTTGGCTGATGACTATGAAGGAAACTTGGAAGCTAGCCTCTTTGGTGAAATATCTGTCCTAAATGATGAGGAAAAAGTTCCTTGATCAAGCCTGCCGTGGGAAAACTAAAAAATTGCCACTATGAAGCAAGCCCTTCTGAAGTTACTAAATCTGAATCAAAGACCAAGTTTGAATCTGAGTCCAGTACTGAGTCTTCCTCTTCCTCTTCATCTTCTTCTGAATCTTAATCTGATGTTATCGGTCCATCAGGCTTTAATTATGAGTTTGATGTAACCATGGACCTGCCTCCTATTTCAATTAATAAAACAACCAAAATTTCTTATTACGACCCTTTTTCTTTATTTTCTTTTGATGTTCCAACTGATGAATCTAACATCAGTTAATAAAAAAAAAGAATAAAATAGTAAATACAATAAAAGATACAGTTAAAGAGTCCATAAGCACTGGCACTCATGACATGTCTAAAAACACATCTATTGCTTTTGCATGCTCGAATAAATAGGATACAAAATCCACCATCAAGAGATTCAAATATTGCTTCACTTGGAAGCCAAGCTACATGAATGGTCTTGCTCCAAGCACCGTCGTTCACAAGATCCTGACCTACCCAGATTGCAAGCTTATCAAGCAGAAACTCAAGCGCATGAAGTAAGCTTGGTCTATTCTAATCAAAGGGGAAGTATCAAAATAGCTCTCTCATCAGTTCATCAAACCCATCGGCTGTCCCTCTTGGTTGGCAAATATTGTCCCAATGCCAAAGAAGGATGAAAAGGTTAGAATGTGTGTCAATTATTGAGATTTGAACAAGGCTTTCCCTAAGGATGATTTCTCTTTACCTCATATTGACTTGCTAGTCGACTCGTTAGCTGGTTCAAAGATGGTTTGCTTAACTGATCTGGCTATTGGATACAATCAAATCCTAGTTCATCATCTAGATAAGGAGAAAACATCCTTCATCACAGAGTGAGGTACCTACTATTACATAGTAATGCCATTCAAATTAAAGAATACTGGAGCCACTTACCAACGGATGGCCACTACAGTCTTCCACGGCATAATGCACAAAGAAGTGGAAGTATATGTCGATGACATGGTTATTAAGGGAACAACTATCAAGCAACACATGCAAGCACTAGAAAAGTTATTCCTTAGACTTCGACAATATAATCTCAATCTCAATCTTAAAAAATGCATATTCAAAACATCATCTGGAGTGTTCCTCAGCCACATGGTTAGAAAGAAAGGTATTGAAATTGACCTCACCAAACCCAAGGCAATCATCGACATGCCACCTCTTAAAACTGAAAAGGAAATAATGGGGGTTTCTAGGTCGCCTCCAATATATTAGTTGGTTCATCAACCAATTAGTAGATACTTGTGGTCCCATTTTCAATCTACTAAATAAAAATTCTTCCAAATAGTGGAATGAGGAATATCAAGCAGCCTTTAAAGAGATCAAGCAATACCTTTTGAATTTGCCAGTTCTACAGCCACTTAGGCCTGGCAAACCATTGCTACTCTACCTAACAATTACCAATGAAGCCACAGGTGCAATACTAGCATAAAATATCCAGATTCACACAAAGGAAATGCTATTTACTATTTAAGCAAAAGGATGTTAGCTCATGAGCTCAAGTATAGTTACATTGAAAAACTCTGCATGGCTCTAGTATGAATATGCTAAAAACTTAGGCATTATCTGGGGACATACATCACACACGTCCTCACTGATAAGAGTTCACTCAAATACCTCATGGAAAAGCATGTCCTTGACAGTAAGAAGGATAGATGGATGGCACTTCTGGTAGGCAATGACCTCAAATATGTTTAGAGGAAAGCCATTAATGGGAGTGTCATTACTGACCAAGTGGTTTCGGCCCAGAAAAATGATCATTCAGAATGCGACCCATAAGCAACCTTGTGCTTGGAACAGGATTAATATGAAATAGAACTCAAGGATCATTCACAAATCAAGTATGAAGTTAGGAGCTTGACCCAATTCGAACCTTGC
>CAOJBK011489582.1:0-10928 GCA_948294925.1 Codiaeum variegatum | reverse complement strand
AGTGGGACAAGGTTAGTGACTATGTTATGCAAAGTAGCCACTAATTCTGGGGTAGTGAGAGGTAATATGGACTGTAGGGCTAGAGTTGAGGAGTTAGGCATTTGAGGTTGCCCCATGAGGCCTTGAAGAGTATGTAGGGAGGTAGCTATATTGGTCCAGGCCACTGCTAGGATCTTGGTGTTTATGGTAGTGATTGTTGTTTGAGTTGTGTTGGCAGGTGGAGGACTGTTCTCCATGTGATGGGTTTCATCATGGGTGAATTCCATTCTGAAAATTGTTAGTGCAGGTTTTGGAAGGTGATGAAAGAAAGAATCGTCAATATAACGATTCTCAGAGAAATAAGAGAAGAAAAGGTAAGAGAAGTCAATGTTTCCTACAGACGACGCCAATTGATGCTGTGTGTCTCCATAGAGTTTGAATAGAACTCCTCTGATTTGATTGGGTTAACCTGCACTACAGAGAACGGTCAGGGGTAGTCGGACGAGTATCCGACGATCAAGTTAGTATGACAGAAGAGTAGAAGAGAGAACTCTCTGAAATGGATTGAGTGCAGTTTAGCTTAACTTAACTTGACTAACCTGTGTGAGATGCTTTAAGAGTATTTATAAGATTGAGTCCCTGTAGTTGGGACACATTTCCGTTTTGGGTAGGCTGCAAAGTACCCTTAATGGGACTGTGACATGATCGGAGAGTTGATGAGTGATGTAGACAGCAATTTTTGTCAGACGTCCAGATTTCGAATGCTAACATACTAGGTCTTTGAGAGTTCGGGAAGTAACTAGCACACTAGTAAGACTCTAATTAATCATGAACCTCTAGTTGATTATGAACCGTACTAATGTAGGTATGTATTAAGAACTAATAAATAGGTCAAGTCCTTTTCTTAGTAGTTATATGCACTAGCAAAAATAGCGAGCGATATTCTTCATCGTAAGTGCTAGGCCTTGATCTCCTGTTTAGATAGCTACTGGACCTCTGATTAAGCCTGCAAAACTTGTAGTGTGCCCGATTTACAAGTCCGATTTTATTTTTGTGAAAACCTTGATAGAATGAAATTCAATGACTTCAAATATTTTATGCCATTTTGAATACACTTAAATAAAGTCATTAAACCATTGGCTAAAAAAAAAAGGCATTAAACAAAGTGTATTTAGAAAGGGACTTTAATGTTGACTTTATCGATAAAAAAAGTCAATTCACTGAAATAAAGTCATTAAACAAAGTATATTTAGAAAGTACTTTTAATTTGATGGGCAAAGTCAACATTATAGGTTATAGGGCAATGATTCTTATGTAATGTAAATATTTAAAATCTCATTTAAGAAAAAAAATCATAATTTAATCTAAATTTTTTTTTGAAAAAAAAAAACATTTACAAACATTAGAGGATAAGAATATAAAAAAAATATGAGAATGGATAATATATGAATGAGATTCATAATTAAATATGAGTTAAGAGGAATAAAGAATGGTTGGAATTGATGAAATAAAATTCTAATTATTTAGCGAAATAAATCTTAGAAATATAAATGAGTGAAAAAGGCTTTGGATATGATTTTAAAAAATACATTAGACTAAAATCATAATTTTTAAATTAGCAACTAAAAAATATATGAATTATTATCTAAATTGCTTAGGCCGAAATATATTAACACGTTTTTCTTTTTCTAACTTTTCCTAAGCAGTAAAAATTATCCACGTGTATCTTTTAATTTTTTCAAACTTTTGTCCAAACTATAGCTCACCCAAACTTATACTTGCTTCAACCATTGAGTGTGTGCGTTTGACAAAATAAAAAAACAATTTGATTAAATAAGTCAACTAAGGGATGAAAATAAAAAACAATTCATCACATGAATGAAAAAAAAAATAATAATAATATCATAAAAGTATTATATGATTTAAATATTTTTAAATCTAACTTCTGTTGGAATATATGACATTAAACTACTAACATTATTAATTAGTGGGATTGACATGTAAATAATACATAATGATATTAGTACTATAAGGTTATATTTACTAATATTGTAAATCACATGATATTTTTGATATATTTTAAAATTCAAAGTCGGATATGAGACAAGTTGAAGCCACAACATACTTTTGTAATTTTTTATCGATTGTAATAATTTGGATTCAGCATTTCATTAGTGTTGTTTGTAGTTTCATTGAATTTCCTATATGGTTTTGGTGTTTGAGTGTTGTATTTGTGTTACTGTGCACTTTTATAATTATTTTGCTCCTTTGTTCATCGTGCTGGTTGTGTCGTATTGCTATAACTCTTTTTTTTTTTTGTATTATCCTTCGTCGTCTTGTGGCTATGGCATGCGACATGTACATGTTTGATATATTAATTGTATGTGAGATTTTTTCATCAATTGGAAATTCTTCACCAAATTGGTTTATTCGTCCTTAATTAATGAAATTTTGAGTTTGTAAAAATAATTTTTAAAAAAAATCCAATAAATGAACACAATATCAAAACTGTTGTCCTCTATATTTTAATGATTCCAAAAATTATAATATGGTTGTGCTTTAATTGAAATTATTTGTCAAAATTACATCTGATTCAACATTCTGTGAGCATTTGGTTCATAAATATATTTTCAGTACTTTTTTGTCTACATACTTTGAATAAACTAACAAATATTTTAGAATTAAAATATTTTCAAAAAGTGCAAGAATTGTTGGATACGCCTGTATTGACTTGATCCATACGACCATATGGCATATTGGATATGTATATACCCGTATGCCAGTCTAGGGGATATTTAGATTTCTAGGGGCAAAAGGATGCGATTGTATTAACAGGGCTCTATACGCCTGTATCCAACTCAACGACTAATTTATTTCAAACTTACCAACCAAATACACCTTATGCAATAAGACCTATATGCTCATATCTAAACTATCCGAACCATTGGAAATGACATCATCAGTACTTTTTGAACTTTGTAGACATGTTTTTAGCTCCAAATTAGCAAAGGTATAAAAGGGAATACCATAAATGAAGTCAAGTATGATCAAGAACTATTCTATTGCAACTCCATTCATTTTGATCTTGATTTCTTTACTCACAAAGCTCAATCTTCCATTATTTTCTTAAACCCTATTCACTTCATTGTAATATTTAGGTTTAAGAAAACCATTAGCTAGGTTCTCTATTGAAAATGTTTATCTTAGCACATTGTAAAAAAGTCTTTTGACATGAACTCGTTGTAAAAACACTTGTAATTGGAGTTGGTTGTTCCAATCATTGTATTTGGGCAAAATTCTGGAGAATTAGAAGTTTGGAGAGCTTCGGATTGAAGATAGTGGAATCTCAATTGGTTTGATTGAGAGAGTGGACGTATGAGAAGGATTTCGAACCACTATAAACTGAGCATTCTCTCTTCTTTCTCCTTTACTTGTTATTTATTTGTGTTTGCTCTGTTTTGATTGTTGAATTGGTGACTTAAAATTTGCTTGTTCACATACTTAAGTTCCTATTTCTATTTTATTTATATTATAACTTGTTTATTAAGTGCAAAAAATTTTAAAAGGAAATCTTACGATTTAGAAAGCTAAAGATCGACAAAGGTAGATTTTTGTGATTCTACACGCACACCATTCCAAGAGGGTCATTGCTCAATAAGGCCACTCCTATTTTGTGGAACCAACTACAATCAATGGAAGGTTCGGATGAGATTTCACATCCATTCTCAAGGATATGACCTTTGGGATATAGTGAAGAATGGTCCATTCATTCCAAGGAACCCCATCTCTAGCAATGTGCTTAGATTGGAAGAGTACACCAAAGAGGATAAGAAGAAACTCTAAAGAAATGACAAGGTTATTGACATCATCTTTTGTGTTCTCAATGATATGGAATTCAACCGGGTGTCCGCTTGTGTATCCGCTAAACAAATATGGGACACTCATAGAGATACTCATGAAGGAACAACCTAAGTGAAGTCCTCAAAACTCATTATGCTCTCCGCTAGCTACGAAAATTTCAGATTTGTGGAGAATAAGAGCATCTATAGTATGTGCATAACGTTCACCACCATAATGAATGAACTTAGAGGCCTTAGCAAGACATTCAACAACAAAGATGTGGTAGTCAAGATCATTTGATGTCTTCTGACTGAATATGACTCCAAAGTGGATGCAATTGAGTCATCATCAAATTTTGAAGAGATGGCCATAGAAAATCTCGTTGTCACACTCCTTACATATGAGATGAAGCTAAAATCAAGGATGGAGCTAAGAGGCACTCCAAGTGTTTCAATCGAGAAGGAGAACCTTCTTGCACTCAATGTCACACACAAGAAGAAGCAGTCCAAGAAGGAAGCTACTAGTGATGAGAGTGAAGATGATGATGAGATAGCAATGCTTGCCAAGAAATTCAAGAAATACCTATCCAAAAGCAAGTTCAAGAAGAAAGAGTCAAGGAAGGATAAAGATGAGAGCAATGACATAGTTTGCTATGAATGCAAGAAGCCCGGGCACATTAGGCAAGATTACTACATCTACAAGGTTAAGAAGGGCAAGGAGAAGAAGAGCTCTTATAAGAGAAAAGACAAAGCATATGCAGCTTGGAGTGAAAGTGATAATTCTAGTGATTATGAATCATCCGATGCAGAAGAAGAAGCAAACTTGTGTTTGATGGTACAAGAGGAAAGCATTGAAGAGGATGATGAGGTAACTTCCCAAACTTATTCTTTTGATGAGTTACAAAATGCTTTTGATGAACTCTTATCCGATTATGTTTTAATTGTAAAAGAAAATAAAGTTTTGAAAAAGGATTTGCATAATTTGAAAAATGAGGATGAGAAGAGCAATAACTCTAAGTCTTTTGAACTTGAAAAAAAAACTCATATCTCAAATAAATGATTTATAAAATGCATTTGTTTGCCTCGAGGAAGAGAAAGTCAAGATACAACTATAACTAAAAGACTCCAAAGAGCTTCTAAAGAAGTTTTCTAGTGGGAGTAAGATTGTAAATGAAATCTTGATGTCTAAAAGAGGCATGTATGACAAAGTCAGCATTGGTTAAAATGTTGACAAAAAAGGATGTTTTACATAAGGTACATGTTAAATGAAACTAGTGCAAATTTCATGGTCATATTCCAAGTACATGTCCTATTAGGCTTATAAGGCCATATACCATGAGAAATGTATGGATTCCTAAGGGCTCCAAGGATATCCCTAAGGATTCCATGGAAATCCCTAAGAATGCCAACAATGTTTCTAAGGGTAAATAGGTTTCTAATGGAACTAACAAGAATGGACCCAAGACAAAAATGGGTACCATCAAAAAGTTGAGTGTTTGTGCTTTTGTAGGCTATCATCCAAATCAAGCAAGAGAAATGAGTGGTTGATAACGGAAGCTCAAAGCACATGACCGGTGACAAAAGGAAATTCCTCAAGCTTGAAGAGAAAGATGGTGGAAATGTGAGCTTTGGAGACAACTCCAAAGGTAAAATTTATGAAGTTGACACAATAGGTAATGATGATTTTACTATTTCCAAAGTGTTGTTTGTTCATAACTTGAAACATAATTTGCTTAGTATTAGTAAATTGTGTGACAAGGGTTATAGACTCTCATTTGATGCACACATTCGTGGGGTCATTGACATTAAGACAAACAAAATTGCATTCATTGGTTACCGCAAAGGAAATGTGTATATGGTGGACTTGAGCAATCAAGAAACTAACCATCTTTTTTTATTTTCCTTAAAGGATGAGGATCCTACTTTATGGCATCAGAGACTAGGCCATGCAAGTATGGATGTTCTATCCAAACTTTCAAGAAAGGATTTGGTAAAAGGTTTGCCCAAATTTGCTTTTAAAAATGAAAATGTTTGTGATGCATGTGCAAAGGGCAAGCACATTAAAAGTTCTTTTAAACCTAAAAATATGATTTCAACTTTTAAACCATTGTAACTTTTATACTTTGATTTGTTTGGTCCAACTAGAATATCTAGCCTTGGCGGTAAGCATTATTGTTTGGTCATTATTGATGATTTTTCACATTTTACATGAGTTTTGTTTCTTGCACATAAAAGTGATACATTTGGTGCATTCATTCCATTAGCAAACTCATTGAAAAATCAAAGAGGTTATTCCATTACATGCATAAGAAATCATGGAACCAAATTTGAAATTTCTGATTTTGAAAAATATTGCATTGAGCATAACTTTTTGGCACATAGGACTCCTCAACAAAATGGTATAGTTGAGAGGAGAAATAGATCATTAATATAAGTGGCTAAGACCATGCTTTGTGAAAATGATTTTCCTAGATATTTTTAGTTTGAAGCCGTGAACACACTTGCTACATCATTAATAGGGCTATGATTAGACCATACTAAAAAAGACACCTTATGAGCTATAGAGAGGTAAAAAGCCTAACATTTCATATTTTTATGCATTTGGATTCAAATGCTATGTGCATAACAATGGCAAAGATAACTTAGGAAAATTTGATGTTAAATCAGATGTACAATTTTCCTTAGTTATTCTAGTCATTCTAAGGCTTATCGGGTCTTCAACAAGAGGACACTCTTAGTTGAAGAATCCATTCATGTTATTTTTGATGAATTTGCTTCTAAGTTTGTAGCAAGGAATGATGACCATGTAGAAGCACTAGAAGACATGAAGGATGACTTGTCCCTAGAAGAGAAGAGGTATGAACAACCAAATTCTAGTGAAGACTCGATGAACCAAAAGGATGTGGTGCTAATAGTTGATGGAGTGGAGGTGCAATCAAATTAACTCATAGAGATTCAAACCATTTCATAACATAGGGAGACTCAACATTCAAGGGTGAGGAATTAAGTTAAAGGAACTCAAATTATTAGTGATCCTGCCTAAGGAGTGAGGACAAAGTCACAAGTCTATAACACTTGTGAATATGTGGCATTTTTGTCATTAGTGGAGCCCAAAGGCATGGAAGAGGCTATTAAAGATGAGCATTGGGCACTAGCCATTCATGAGGAGCTCAACCAATTTGAGAGGAGCCAAGTATGGACACTAGTACCAAGGCCAAAGCATCATCCTGCCATTAGAACCAAATGGATCTTCGACAACAAGCTTGATGAATCCATGAATGTGGCAAGAAATAAAGCTCGTTTGGTAGCTAAGGGCTATTATCAAGAAGAAGGTATTGATTTTGACAAAACTTATGCTACCGTAGCTAGGTTAGAAGCAATTAGAATGTTACTTGCCTTTGCATGTTTTAAGAACTCTAAACTTTTTCAAATGGAGGTCAAAAGTTCCTTTCTAAATGGTTTTATTCAAGAAGAAGTTTATGTTGAAAAACCTCCTAATTTTGAAGATTTTAAGTATCCAAACTATGTTTTTAAACTTAAAAAGGCTTTGTATGGTTTAAAACAAACTCCTAAAGCTTGGTACGAGAGGTTGAGCAACTTTTTAATTGAAAAAGCTTTTACTAAAGGTAAAGTTGCCACCACACTTTTTTTTAAAAAAAAAAACCAAAGGCAAGACACTTTAATTGTTCAAATCTATATTGATGATATTATATTCGGTTCTACTAACAAATTACTTTACAAGGAATTTTCTAAGTCTATGCAAGGTGAATTCGAAATGAACATGATGGGAGAATTAAATTTCTTATTGGGATTGCAAACCAAGCAATTAGAGTATGGAACCTTAGTTCACCAAATGAAATATGCAAAGGAGCTGCTCAAAAACTTGATATGGATGAAGCAAGACCTCACAATACTCCTATGAGAACTATAATTAAGATGGGATGCATATGTTAAAGGTAATTATGTTGACACTAAACTTTATAGGAGCATGATAGGGTCTTTACTTTACTTGACTGCATCTAGACCCAATATCTTGCATAATGTATGTATGTGTGCTATATTCAATCGAATCCTAAGGAATCCCATCTTGCATGTGTCAAACGAATCCTAAGACACCTAGTGGATACTTCAAATCTTGGTTTATGGTATTTAAAAGGTCTTTTTTTCGATTTGGTGGATGTAAGCTTGATAGGAAAAGCACTAATGGTACATGTCAATTTTTAGGAGGCATGCTAGTATCATAGTTTTCTAAAAAGCAAAATTCAGTTGCATTATCGATCGTAGAAATGGAGTATATAGTAGTCGCACATTGTTGCACTCAACTTCTTTGGATGAAAATGCAACTTGAAGATTATGGCATGGAATTGCATTGCATTCCTATTAACTGTGACAACACAAGTTCCATCAAATTTTACAAAAATCCCATTCATCATTTTAGGACAAAGCATATAGACATAAAACATCATTATATGCATCAAAAGGGCATATTGTGCTTGAATTCATTGATACAAGGCATTAACTTGTGGATATCTTCACCAAATCGCTTGATAAGGAAGCTTTTTATTGTATTCAAAGAGAATTAGGCATGATTGACTCCTCTCAGGTATGATATGACCTTAAACTCCTTTTTTTGGTGAGATTGAATGTCCATATTTTGATGAATATGTGTTTCTTTGAGAAACTGTTCTGCTTGTGTATATGGCATGCTTTGTGTGTTATATGAATGACCTTAAAAGTGGATTTGATTCAATTTTAATGAATCAATTCATCTTAAGGTCATTTACAGATCAATTTTAATTCCATGAATGGGTAATAGTGTAAACATATCATATATGCCATAAAATTCTTTGAAAATTTTCAAAAACTCTATTTTTCAAAATTTTAGCTTTCCCACTAGACTAACATATGCCTGTATAGAAAGCCTTCTATACAATCGTATCCTTTCCCTATATTGGGGGTATAAAAGGCAATGATACCCATGCTCTTCAGTTTTTAGAACCCTAATTTCTAATTCTCTCACTTCCGCTCAAAGAATTCTTACTCTCTAATCCAATTTTTGGCAAGATTAATTAGTTCTCTTATGTTCAAATAATATTTTTAACACTAAATTACTACTTTTCATCTTTATTACACATTAAAACCCTAATTTCGTCCATTTCCACTGAATTTCCATTCAAACCATAAAACCCAATTTTTTCCTAATTTGGTGCTCAAATTCCATTCACAATGAGTTCAAGAGCTTCTTAGAGAGGAAGGGGTGATCCAAATGCTGCTAGTTCTTCACATACTAAGGGTTAAAGGAGACCTAGGCAATAAAGGGATGTGCCTACATTATCACAACGAGTACATCTTCGTCCTCTTAACTTTGGGTTAAGTTTTAATGATTTGAGTGCTAGCACTAGATGTTATAAGTTAATCAAACAAGGAACCCTTGTTGCTTACGCACCCTTAGACTTAGATTGCTTGACAAAATTAGGTGTTGAGAAAGATTTAAAGAAGCTTTTAGAACCTATTTTCCCATCATAGAAGTGTCCCACTACCTCTCAAGAGGTTTACCACAATCTTGCATTAGAATTCTTTTCCACATTGAAGATTGATGAGGATAGTGGAGGATTTATGTATAAAATCCAAGGAAAAGAATACCATGCCTTTACACGCCAACTTGGAGATTATTTAGGCATGTATGGTGATAAGGGAGTTATGGGATGGCAATATAATTAGAGTAGGAATGAGGTTTGGGAAAAGATGATAAATTGTTTAGAATTACCTAAAAAAAAGAACATCAAAGTTTCTGAGATCAGTAGTGTGCGGATGAGGATGGTATACAAGATCATTGTGAATTCCCTTTTGTGCAAATGCAACCATAGTAAGATTTCAAGGATTGATATTTTCTTGTGCAAGTGCTTGCTCAATAATTTGAGGGTGAATGGAGCAGTTTTCTTAATCAATGCTTGGAAGCACTACTTGACTTACCGAAAAGGAAAATTAATATAGGGTTGGATAGTTACACTCATAGCAACCAAGGTTGGGGATCCGATGGGCTTGTTTACAATCCCTACTTAGTTCCAAGGTAGAAAATAAATAGTCTATCTTTTGATATATGGAGGAACATTAGTTTGTCTCGTATGGATGGACTATAATATGTGCTAGTTAATGACTCTGGTCCTCCTATGCTGGAGGAAATTGCACGATGCATACAAGAAGTAGCTCAAGAATAAGGCACTGGCTCAAGTGATGAAGAAGATATAGAAATGCAAGCTATAGTGGAAGGACAGGAAGAGGATGTAAGTGGAGAAGAAGATGAACCATGGTTTCAAGACATGGTTATTGGAATGATTGATGCGAATACCCGTAATTTAGCAAATTTCAAACATGAGTTGCAAGGACACTTTGCGACCGTGGAAGATAAGCTCACTACTTTCGGGAAAAAGCAAGATGTGCTTTATGACATGATGAACACTTTTGTCAAGATATTCTCGCACCAACGTCCACCTCCACAGGAGATTTGAGCTTACCATTATCCATTATATATTTTTACATCGAAACCGTGTTTTATTTTTCTGTTTTCATTAGCTTTTAAAACTTTATGACATTTACGACTTAGTTGTTTTTATGATTTTTCGTTTATGGTACATTGATCTATTGTGTTTTGATTTATGGTTTGGTCATTTTGGTTTTGGATATTATGTTGATTATTGTTTGATGGTTGATTTTAATTTGCAATTCTATCTTATATTTTGTTGTATTCTCTTTACCTTTTTTGCTTGATGACAAAAAGGGGAGAGGTATATGGCATTTCAAGCCTTATGATTGAATTTATTGCTTGTATCTTATGATTAATCCTTGTGCTTTATTGCTTGTGGTTTGAGATTTTTAGTTTTTCCTATATGGTTTGTGGCTTGAAAGCTTGTGACTTGAACTTTTAGTTTGCTTGAAAAGCTTGATTGTTATTATTTAATTTCAATGATATTTACATTATCATGGTTCTTAAACTTTTAATGCAAAATTTTTATCAAAAAGATTGACATACCAATAGGGGGAGTAATGCCAAATTTTTTTCACAAAATTTTGACAAAACACTTTATGTCTAGTTTTATATCATTTCATACT
>CAOJBK011489581.1:0-16969 GCA_948294925.1 Codiaeum variegatum | reverse complement strand
TAAGTGGTTTATTCCAAGGAGCCAATATCTACTTGATTTTCAATTCATGACTTGGTATCAGGCTACTAGAGTCCTTTAGAAGATGGGTTATGATCAAGATGTGCCCCCATATGGTCTTTTATTTGAGGCAACCACAGTGAATGATAAAGTGGCTAGAGTTGTTCTCTCTCATTGGTTTAAAGACTATTTAAGGGCCATGGTAATTCTCGATGACAATTATGGTAAGCCTAGACACTATCTTGAGTGGTGGATCAAGTCTTGCTTCCAAAAGGAGAAGACAAACCATGTTACTCTTTTTATTGAGATCAAAGGTTGAGTCTAAGTCTAGACTTTAGGAAAAAAAAATTTTGTTTATTTTATTTTTCTTTCTATTTCAATGCCTTGTCTTTGGTGTTCTAAAGGATTAATAAGACCTCAATAAACATTTTTACTTTATTTTAGCTCTTACATTTTCTTAAGCCACCCTTTTGGGTTTTAACTTAGCGAGCTACCTTGATTGTTGCCTAGATCACCTTTTCAATTTTCTGTCTAGTAGGTTGTACCGTAAGTTTTGCCTAAGCCGCTCATTTTTCAGCTAAGTGGGTTTCATTCTTTTTTTATTTGTGTTTATTTGTTCTTTTTAACTCTTGCACGTAATGTTAAAGATGCCAAATGAGAGTGAGAATAAAACATTTGATTTTTATTAAATTATTTAGACCGTGCCTATTCAGGTTGCCTATGTATTTCCTTACAAATGGTGTTTTAAAATTTGAAGTTTGGAGAATCAAGTCCACATAGTCCTTTTTTGGTAATTTGATGCCTGAATGCATGTTCATTCAATAAGAACACTATATGAACTACTTCTTGATTTGATCAAGATTGGCTGGATGGTTAAACTCATTATCGTCGATGCCTCCACCTAATATGATATTTTTGATGATGTATGGGCCGCTCTAAGGAGATCTGAATTTCCCTCAAGAGTCTTGCACAACTTTCCTGATCTCTTTGAGTACTCAGTCACCTTCTTAAAGATTGCAATTTCGAACCTATTTGTCGAAGTATTTTGCAAGTCTAATATGATAACTTTGTATGTGATGGAGAGCTTCCATCCTTTTTTTTTTCATCAATTGCATTAAGTTGATCATAATAGGCTTGTTGTCAGTCGAGTTCAGAGGTTTGGGCTTCTTAAAAAACTCTGGCTGTGTGAATTTCCAACTCGATTGGAAGGACGGCTTTCATTCCATAGACTAATGAGTAAGGGGTAGCTTTGGTAGCTGATTTGTATATCGTTTTATACCCAACAAGGGAACTTGGCAGATATAGGTGCCAACCTTTATGATTTCAAATAATCTTCTATAGCATGTTCTTTAGTGCTTTATCAGTAGCCTCGACTGTGTCATTTATCTGAGGTCTATATGGGGAAGACCTATGATGTTTAAATTTTTCCTTCTTTAGAAGTGTAATACCTTCTTTCTTAAAGTGTGAGCCGTTAATAGAGATGATCTCATGTGGAACACCATACCTTGTGATGATGCTAGTTTTGATGAATAGGGTTACCCTTTTAGAGTCTAAAACTTGATAAGGGGCAGCTTCAACCCACTTAGTGAAGTAGTTAATGGCCACTAAGATATACTCATGGCCTGTGGAAGACTTTGGTGAGATCTTTCCAATTAAGTCGATACCCTAAATAACATAGGGCCATAAAGTAGCAATATGATTGAGTAAAGAGGATGGAAGCTTCTGAAGCTTAAAGTACTCTTAACACTTTGGGAACCTTTGGGTGTACCATGCACAATCCCCATTTATGGTCAGCCAATAATAACCTTGGGTTATGATCTTTTGAGATAAGGCCCAACCGTTCATGTGGGTTCCATCCATCCCACCATGGATATCTTCCATGATTTTGTTGGCTTCTTCGTTTGAGACACATCTAAGATGAATGTTGTTCATTGTTTTCTTGTAAAGAATGTTACCTCTAGGGATGTATCCACTAGCTAGTTATCTAATGGTCCTTTTTTTTACTTAGAGGCACCTTCGGGGTATTCTTCTTCAATGAGATGTCCCAGTACTATGGTTTCTCTTCGACTTGCATGTTGATGCAATGAGCCTGAAAGCTTAGTTGGCACTTGATGCTAATTGAAAGAGGATGGATAATGAACCTGTCACGTATTTCTATCTTAGATGTAAGAGTTACCAGTGCATTGATGAATCTATTTGGAGTCCTTAGAAGATAATGGAATGATAGATTTTCAAAGGTGTTGGCTAACTCCTTGAGGTGCTTATGGTAAGGAACCTATCACCCCTCTCTAATTTTCCACTTTCCTAAGGGTTGTGAGACAATGAGGTTGGAGTCATCATAGACTTCTAAGTTACTGATGCCAATCTGGAGGGCTGACTCTAATCATGATACACATGCTTTATATTCAGCTTTGTTGTTGGTTACCTCGATATCTAGTTTGATCGCTAGAGGTAAGCTTCCTCTGGTAGGCGTAAGGAACACTAGTCCAGCCCCATAACCTTTTTGGATTATAGCTCTATCAAAGTATAGTTGTCATGTTTCAGTTTGAAGGAAAATAATGTCTTCATCAAGAAATTCAGGTTCTTCCTAATCATCATTATCTGGGGCAACAACTAGTTGATCGGCAATAACACTACCCTTGATGGACTTTCTTTTAATGTACTTGAGTTCCTAGGCTATCAAAACTATAATCCATCTAGCCATTTTTCTTTTTAGGACATGCTTCTCTATGAGGTATTTGAGCAGACTCTCATCAATAAGGACATGTGTGATGTATGCCTCCAAGTAATGTCTTAACTTCTTACAGACCCATACTAGAGCTACGCAGAGCTTTTAGATATACTTGTACTTGAGTTTAAAACCTAGTATTTTCTTACTAAAGTAATAGATGGCATTTTCTTTGTGTGAATCTGGGGTTTTTTGTGCTAGTATTGCTCCAATGGCTTTTTCAGTGACAGTTAAGTAGAGCAACAGAGGCTTACCAAGTTTGGTGGATTATAGAACTAGTGGATTTAGAAGGTACTCTTTGATTTTGAAGGATTTTTGACATTCTTCATCCCACTGTTTAGAAGAATTTTTCTCGAGTAAGTCAAACATTGGCCCACAAGTGTTTTCTAATAGTTGGATGAACCGACTGATGTATTGTAGGTGGGCCTTATCTCCTTTTTAAATTAAAGAGGTGGCATGTCAAGGATGGCTTTAAACTTGGCTGGATCCACATCAATGCCTTTTTTACTAACTATGTAAACCAAGAATACTCTAGACGAGGCTCCAAATATTCATTTGTTGGGATTTAGCTTGAGATTGTAGTATCGAAGACTAAGGAAGAACTTCTCCAGTGCTTACAGATGTAGTTCAGGAGTAGCACCTTTAATTATCATGTCATTGACATATACTTCCACTTCCTTATGCATTAAGTCATGGAAATTTTTGTAGCCATTCCTTGATAGGTGGCTCTTGCATTTTTCATTCCAAACGGCATTACTCTATAATAGCAGGTGCCCTATTCTGTAATGAAAGTTGTCCTTTCCATGTTTGAAGGGTGGACCAGGATCTGATTGTACCATGTGGCCAGATCGATTAAGGATGCCATCTCTAAACCAGCTAGTGTGTCGACCAAGAGGTTTATGTGGGCCAGTGGAAAATCATCCTTAGGGCATGCCTTGTTTAAGTCTCAATAATCTACACATATTCTGACTTTGTTGTCCTTATTTGGGAATGGGACGATGTTTGCCAACTAATAATGGCCAATTATACTTAGTTTTTGCTTTATTTCTTAGCCATTATCTTAGTCCAATTGCATTTAATTATTTGTTTGAGTGTGTTTTCAACTCTATCTACTTAATCATTGATCCAGAGCTAAATGGAGTAAGACGTCGAAAAAGGGAGCGCAAACAGAGCCAAAATAGAGGGGAAAAGGGGAATCTGGCACCTCACAGACAATGGTCACACCCGTGAGGATTGCTCGTGACCAAGCACTAAAAGGGAAATTTTGGTCCAGGGAGTAGCAAGTGGCTCACGGGCAATCTTCAGACCCGTGAGCATCGCCCGTGACCACTCTGCTGCCCACTATTTCTCAAGGGATTTCGTAAAAAATCTTACGGGCAATGTTCATGCCCATGAAAATTTCGTGTGAGCCCATAGTTTCCAGCTATATAAAAGCGAAATTATAGAAAAAAAGGGGATTTGGGTACTTTGGGTTTAAGGCTCACCCAAAAACCCTAGAGCCACCAAAAACCAAGAAATTACAGATCAAAGGAGCACATTTGAGGTGGATTAACACATTTGGATGAATGATTGAGCAAGATTATTAAGAGATTAGAGGACTAAACAAGATTTCTTCATGTGTTTCTTGGGTTCTTTCATTCTTCTCTAAATTTTTTATTCTTTCTTTGGTATTATGAGCTAAACATCACTTGTCTACCAAGATTAGACATGTTTTAATTATTTTGTATGGATTAATCAATAGTATTCTCAATGGAATTGAATTTTTGCATCAATAATTGTATTTGAATGAAATTTTCTGCACTTTACATAGCTAAGCATGCTTACTTATAATGGTTATTGCTTTTTCTTTACTAGAGATAGAAAGATTGAGCTTAGAACACTCATAGGCATATGGGTTTGTTGTGATTGCTAGAGATAGTTTCACAAACACCTAGGCTTTTGCTTTAATTCCTTGAATTGCTTAATGCTTTGCCTAATTGAATGGGTTTATGAAGAGATTCATTACTTATTAATTAAGGATTAGAGATTTAATCACTTGAGAAAGGGTTAAATCTAGCTTTGAAGGAAGACCCATTTGATGCTAGAATGAAATTTCATTGAGTTGTTGATTTTTCTTGCAATTGTGACTAAATACGAGTCAAAGTCTAGGTAGACACTATATTTCATGTTTGTTTCATCCTAATTCTTGCATTTTATTTAATTTATCCTATTAGGAATTAGTTAGTAGTCAGGATTTTAATTTTAATTTTTAATCAATTAAAACAAACATTATTTATGAACTAGACAATAGTTTAAGTTTGAGCTAGTACTTGAGTCGATGTCTCTATGGATCGACCTTGTTACTACTATACTACCCAATTAATAGGTGCACTTGTCTAGAGCCAGGGTAGAGGTAGTCATCAAGCTTTATAAATTGTAAAACCCATGGTGTTGCCTTCCTGCACATTACCAACTAAGACGGGTACTTAATCAGCTCAATGAATATGTGAGAGAGCTGCTTATCTACTTTTTCTTTGATTGGTAAGGACCAAGCAAGTGTCGTGCATCTAAGCTTTTGCTTGATAGGCTTATAGTTTAGGTATGTTGGAATCATGTGGATGGTGATGCTTGGATCTAGTCTAGTCATGTCACTAGGCTTTCAAGCGAAGCAGTATTTGAATATTTTTATTACAGACTCTGTGTCCTATTTGTTTGAGCATATAGATTCAATGTATGTATTTTTAGGCATATCATGAGTGCCAGTGTTTTTGGGCTCTTTAACTGCATCTTTTATTTCATTAATTATTTTTTTTTCTTATTCTATTTGTTTGAGGTTAGATTCATCAATTGGAACATCAAAATAAAACAAAGAGAAAGGCTCATAGCAAGAAAATTTGGAAGTTTTATTGATGGAAATTGGAGAGAGGTCCACTATTACATCATACTCATAATTAAAAATTGATGGACCCTTTACATCATCATCAGACTCTGAAGAAGAGGATTCAGAGCTAGTACGTGACTCAGACTCAGATTTAGAACTGAACTTAGATTTAGTTTATGATACAGATTCAATAGCTTCAAAAGCACTTTCATCAAAATGCCAGTTCTTCGGCTTTGCCTTATCATGCTTGATTAGAGTGGAGAGGTCAAATTTCTCCTCCTTATTAGTGATAACAACTATATGTTCCAAAGAGGCTTGCTTCTATGTTTTCCTTATAGTCATTGTTAAGGAAGTATACAAGTTGGCTGTCTTCAGTTGTCAGCTTCACATTAGTAATCAACTCAAACTCAAGGATTCTAATGCAAGTGACATGGTAGATCCATGGCTCAGGGAAAGCATAGTAAGAAACTGTCTCTCCATCTTTAATAAAATACCCATTTAAGGTTCTGAAATAAGGCTTTAGAAAGATGTCAACTTCACCCCCTTGTTTAGTTATTATAGATCTCTCTTTAGCTTTAACTTTCTTTTCCTGAATTTCATCATTATTAGGTTTATAGCCCAAGCTAAGTGGAGGAGTTGAAAACTTGGTTTTGTTGAAGGACTCGATTGCTTATTGGTTCTTACCCAGGCCCATACTAGGAAAATAGTCCATGTGCTTTAGAATATTCCCAATCATCGGGTTATAATATGGATTGAAATCTAGGGTAAGTGGTTCTTTTGAATTCTCAGTAGTGTGAATGAACTGAACAAACGAGAAAATGGACAAAAAAAATATGCCGACAACTCGAGCTATATTTCCAAGATAGGAACAGTGTCTGGGACTTCAGATTTTCTAGACGGATTAGCCTTGATGGTGACAATGCCATTCTTTAGTAGGAACTTAATTCTCTGATGCAAAGTTAATGGCACAAATTTGGCCTGATGAATCCAAGGCCTACCTAGAAGCAAGTTGAAACAAAATGGTACATTTATGACTTGAAATGGTACTTTAAAAGTGAAATGGTACTTTAAAAGTAGTTGGACCCATAGTGAAGGTCAGAGTTAACACTCCCAAAACATCTCTTTTAGAATTATCATAGGCCTATAGAATTTGGTCAAAAGGGGTGAAATTCGTAGCACTTAACCCCAGTTAGCTTACAACTTTTAGAGGGCAAACATTTAATGCAGACCCATTATCAACTAGAGTCATTAGGATTGTCTTCTCCCTTATGATGATAGTAATGTATAAAGCATCATTATGTGGACCCCTAGGTGAGATCTCATTTTTAGAGAAAGAGATGGATGTTCCCTTTATGGAATTGGTGATTGATGCAACTAGAGTCTCAGAAGAGATGTCAGAAGTTATCTGAGTTTGGCTTAGTGCCTTACAAAGAGCTTGGCAATACGGATAGAAGACATGAGAAAATTCTAGATGGAGATGTTAGCTTGAGTCTTTTTTAACTATTTCAGTATGGGATCCTCTTCAGGTTTAGGAGTCCCTTTATTTTAAACCACTGGTTAGCATGAAGATGAGGCGATAGTAGGAGCTTTAGTTATGCGACCACTTTTGGTTATGGCATCTATTTCTTCACCCGAGTGCCTTAAGTCAATAATAACACAATAATAGTCATTGTGAATTGACTTTCCTAAGGAAGTTTAGCCAATCGGTGGTGAGAAATTTGGGGAAAGTGACCTTTCTAAGGAAGATTGGTCATCTCCAATCTAGTGGTAATTACTTAGGAGTACAACATCAGTAATGAGATGTATAGTGTTTCCCTCCTTAAATTCATTCAGTACAACATTCACATTATGCTCAGGAAGGGGATTTGTGCCATTATTTATAGTTGGAAGCATGATTTGATCAGTATCAATAAGACCTTAGATTTTATAACGTAGGGACCTTACAATCATCAATCTTGTGGCCTAGCCCTTAGTGGTAATCACATCTCTCGTTCTTGTCGAAATTCTTAGTCAGTGGATTAGGAATCAGTTTGGGCTGCACTATCTTAGAAGATAACTCGGTGTTAATCCCCTTAAGTTGGTGAATTCCCTTCATTGTATCTGAAGTGGCTTGAAGGTTGAGATTTCATTAACTCTGCCTTCTTAAAGTAGGAGGAAGAGGTCTGGGTTTCATCCTTAATGAGACTGAAGCCAATCCCATCTTTGAGGTGAGTGCCAACAAAAAATAAGGCTTTAAAGTTAGGGAAATATTGTGTTATCATTCTATCTCAAAACACAGACAATAGATTCTTAACAACCATGTCAATTTGTTTGGGGTCAGTTGGTCTGTTTACCATCTGGGAGGCTTTCTCCCTCCATTTAGAAATGAATGCAGAAAAGGTTTCTTTTGATTGTTATTTTTTCATTTTAGATCCCTTCTTATAATGTCTACTTCATAATTATAGGAATACTATTTTACAAATTATCACATATAGATTCCAATGTCTATTTCTTGGAATGTTCTAATTGTACAAACCAATTCAAAGCTACACCAGTAAGTAACTATTGGAAGAGCTAAGCAAGGAGCTCACCTTTTAGTTCCAAAGGATGGAGTGTCCCATCATAGATCCTCAATTGAGTCTCCAGGCAAAAAATGTCTTTGAATTTCTCAAAATGTGGCATTTGGAACTTGGGCGGAAGTCTCGCCTTAGGGAAGGGGCTTAGTGCCTTCACATCCAGGACCTTCTCTTTCTTCTTAAGGGCTTACAAAGTCTTCTCCACTTCCTCATACTTTTCATACATAGTTTTGAGAAGTGGATGGTCTTTGACCCCTTTTGGGAAAAGATCCATAGCAGTGGCAATTGGAGAGGTAGTCCCACGGTCAGATTGTGGGTTAAGGATAATGACTTCATCCATAATGGGATCTTTCCTAGAATTAGAGGAGGAAGCATGGTTATTAGGTTGAATCCCAACTTTTTTCAGCATGGCTTGAACTTTGTCCAGAGTAGCTTGTTCTTTGCTTTGCATCATGGTAGTGAGGATTTCCCATTGAGTCTTCATAGCCTCTTTTTGCCTTTGTATGATTATAGTGAGCATGCTAGTAATATCAGTAGGTACAAGTGGAGTAATAGGAGTACTAGTGGTAGTGGGAGTAGTGGCACCAGCAGTGGTGTTAGTAGGTGGGATATCTACAGTAGACAATGTAACCTTTGCAAAAGGGAAAAAGGAATTGAGTATCAACTCTTTAAAAGAAAGGGTAAAGCTAGTAGCAGGCACATAATTTATAAGAAAGGTAGGTCTTCAAAAGATTTTGGAGTATTATATGGAATAGTGCACTTTATCCAACTTCAGTGTTTTAGATGTCGTGATGCACGTATACTTGAGGAAAACGTTTCATTATGATAGTAATATCAAAGTTATCATGGTACATGGGACCTAAGGTCAACTCAAATCATTACAGGATGGTTAGGTGGTTTAGCAATTCCTCAACGACTGAAGGCACGATATATCTAACCACATGTGAACTAAGGATGCTTATGTGGTTTTGGTAGTACGTGTGACCTCATTATCCCAACCGAAAGGATCGGAGGGTATGCCTTGGAGTTGGATGATTTTACTATCGATGAAGCAGTCCTAAGAAAGGAAACTCAGTCAATGTTACTCTATTTTCAAGTTTTCTTAGTATACAAGAGCATGTGAAGTGATGCATGAAACCTACTTTCACATAATGCCAAGCCAAAAGTTATTTTTCAAAAAATAATCCACTTAAGGTTTTGTAATTTTTCCAAACGTCCCCAGTGGAGTTGCCAGCCGTGAGGCCCCATCTGACCGGAACTGAGGAATTTCCCCACCTGCACCTGTGAGCGCTAGAATTGAGCCCAAGGAAACCAACTGCTTAGATCCAGATTATACATGGCATCATGGATTGTGTCCGGGTTCCCTCAATTGTGCATCCACATGTGTCCGTTAGCGTGCATGTGGGGTAATTAGTGTTTAGAGTCACCACATAATACTTTAAGAAAAATGATTTTCTAAGGCAATTAAGAAACCTTTGAAAGTAAACTCCAGTTTAGAAAAATAATGTTTTCTTCCCAATTGGAAAAGTTGTTCTTTTTGGAACCAAAGGGGATTTGGGGATTCAAGATCTGAAAAAAAAATTATGAGAAAAACAGTTTTGTCACCATTTTTACATAACATCTTTTAGCTCGAAAAATTATACGATTTTAATTAAAATATGGTTTTTATGTATGCATGAACATATATACAGATAATATGATGTGTGAGCATACCGTAATGCAGAAGACAGTCGTATTGAGTAGTAAAACAGTAATCTGACCAAGGGTCTTTCCTCTAGCCCAGTTCAGTTTCTAGAGAAGGCACATCACCCCAATGAATGTAGTAAATTACCATTGAAAACAAGGGGTCTCCCCTCCTGTCTTATGTTATAGGAGGAGCACACATTCCTTAATAGCAATCCATACACAAAATAATAATGAACAAAAAATAATAATGAAAAAAGAATAAACATACCGAAATAATAACAAAAATAAAACAATAACAATAAAAAAATAGAATTGACATAGAAAATAATAAAAGGAAATAAATTTAGAGTTGAAGTCGTGATATGGCTTATCGGCATATTCTATTGAATGGGAATCAAATCCCACGGCGTTCTCCCTTCTCACGGGTTGTTCAAACAATAATGGGTGGTTTGGTGTTCAGTAGCTAACCGGTTTTAATTTTATAAAGCAGTTAACCATTATGCTATTAATCAATTATGATCTTTGATTAATGAAAAATGATTTTTTTATTATTATTACCTAAGTTCATTTAAGGTTTGATCGATTTTAATTTATGAAAATAGATTTTTCATAATCATGCCTAAATTCAATATAAAGGGCTTATAAAGTGAGCCTGATAAACATGCCTTAAATCAGTGTTAGAAGTCTTAAAATAAACAATAGTTAAGAGAAAAGGAGTATATTGTACCAATACTACCTTTTATTTGTGAAATTTTGGAATTAGCAGTTTAGAAGGCTTGAGAAATCTGGAACGGGTCTCCATTGTGTTTAAAGAGTATTGGAGTCTGTGTCTCTAAACTAAAATGGGTTGGATTGATCATCTAAACCATATGGAACTAAGATGATTATAGTATGGAGTTGAAACCTTGAACTGATTAAACTGGGATTGTAGTGTTTTTGATTCATTTTAGAGTGTTTAGAGGGGCTTAAGGAAACATTTTGGAGGCTCTAAAAATTGGAAAACTGAAGTAAAAAATTCTAGAACCCAAAACTATTCAGAAAAGTCCGATTTTCTAGGGATTCATTCCAGAAAACCCTAAGAAGGCCAAAATGTGTGCGTTCACGCTCCACGTATGAGCGCGAGGGCTTACGCATGCGTGCAGCACATTAAGCATGCGTAAGGCATGTTATGGATGCGTGAAGCACCTGACACATGCGTGAGTCCTTATATGCACGCGTAGGCTATCATTTTGGGCCTGGGTTTCTATACTCAGTTTTGCTGGGTCTGGTTCGATCCGATTTGATTCAGTTTTTGGGGTTTTTAATGTCCATTTAAGTCTAATTCGAGCATAGTCTGATTCGTTGGACTCGGATTAATGAGATGGATGCAATGGTTCAAAAATGAGGGTTCATAGTATCTCCTTATAAAAGATATTTTAAAAATTGAAGTACATGATAATATTTGAAGAATCAAGTCAACGTAGCTCTTATTACAATAATGTTGATGCCTGAATGCATGCTCATACAATAATAACACTATATTAAGTACTTATTAAACTGATCAAGATTGGTGGTTAAATTCATTACCGTCAATGTCCATAAGTATGACGCCTCAGCCTCACATGATCTTCTTCATTATGTATGTCCACTCCAAGAATGTTTGAATTTCCCTTGAGGGTCTTGCATGACTTGTCTAATCTCTTTGAAAACTAAGTCACCTTCTTTGAGATTATGATTTTGAACCCATTTATTGAAATGTTTTATAAGTCTAATCTGATAGTTATATGTGTGGTGGAGAGCTTCCATCCTTTTCTTGTCAATTGCATTAAGTTGATCATAGTAGGATAGTAGCCAGTCGAGTTTAGAGATCTGGGCTTTTTGAAGAACTCTGGCCATCTAGATTTCTAATTCTATGGGAAGGACTACTTCCATTCAATATACTAGAGAGTGTGGTGTAGCATAGGTAGCCGATTTATTTATGGTTCTATACCCAAGGAGGTCGCTTGGCAGATATAGGTGTTTACCTTTATGATTACTGATCATTTTCTAAAGCATGTTCTTTAGTGCTTTGTTGGAGGCTTTAGCTATGCTATTTGTCTGAGGTTTGTATGGGGAAGACTTATGATGCTTAATCTTTTCCTTATTAATTAGAGGAATGACTTCTTTCTGAAAGTGTGAGTCATTATCATAGATGGTCTCATATGGAACACCATATCTTGATATGATGTTGGTTTTGATGAATTGGACTACCTTCTTTGAATCCATAACTTGATAAGGGGTAGCTTCAACCCATTTATTGAAGTAGTCAATGGCCACTAAGTTGTACTCATTGCCAGCACAAGACTTCGATGAGATTTTGCAAATTACGTCGATACCTCAAACAGCGAAAGGCCATGGTATAGTAATAGGATTTAGTAGAGAGGATGGAAGCTTCTGGAGCTTAGGGTACTCTTGACACATTGGGCACCTTTGGGAATATTGTGCATAGTCTCCATTCTGAAGGGCGAATATGGTGTCGCGCAGTAGAAGTATAAAAAAATTTCTAGAATTTTCTAGCAAATTTTTTTTATTTTTGAAAAAATACGATGTTACTCGGTTTTTAGTTTTCAAAAATTTTATGAAACATTTACCATACCAAAACACTTTTAACATGGTTTGGTTTAGATATTCATTAAACTCCTTAACAAATTACTAAACCCTATGATGGACCCATATTCAACATCAAGGATCTTTCCAATTATTGTGCAAAACACAATAGAAATAAAGAAGGGTTAGAATGTATGATATACCTCAACTCCCTCCTTCATTTAGCTCCCCAAGTATGAAGACTCTAGTTTGACTAACACTGAAGCTATCCCTTGGCTTGTGTTGCCTATTTCTCTTTGAGAAAACTTGAACCCTCTCTTGGTTGCCCAATTTGTTGGTTCTTGCTTCTTGCTTGAGAATTTGAGACCTTACGGATTGTGTTTGGAATTTGTCGAACACACACTTGAAAATTTTGAACTTTGTCTACTAGTTCTTGAGAGTTTCCTCTCTAACTTCTTGAAGAAGAAGATGAATATTCAATAATACCAAAGTGTTGGCCGGCTCCAAAAATGATAATAGCCTACTAATTTGACTCATCCTTCTTTCAACCAAACTTCCTTAAATTACTTAAGAAAGAGTAAGTCAAAGATGATGGCATGTTACTTCATCATCCTTTGACTTATTTAACTAAATTACTAATTAATTAATCAAAGTGATTAGGATAAGTAATTAGTAGGAATCATCTTTGCCTATAATTAATCACATCTCATATAGATTAATTATTATCATCCATAGCCCATATCAGTTTAGTCATGCCTATTTGTATCCAATAAAAACTATGACATAATTGAATAAATCCCATAATAAATTAGACTTCAAGATATGTTAGGATCTTTGTAAATTTAATAACAAGTCTAACCCAATGTAAGTTAATAATTAATTAAACTCTTTAATAAATTATCAACAAGGTTAAATACTAAGCCAAAGGATACACTTTATGGTGTGTGACTTGCTAGGTTCATGTTCTAATTAGTAATGGGATAAAGAAAACTCTTTTCTTCACACCAAATATGTAATCCACAGTTCATACTTAGTCCTATAAATCGTGAGTGACGTCTGGCATAACATATCATGATTACCTAATTAGAAATGAATGTCGGTGATAAATCCTTGACATTTCATGGACCTCTTGATTATAATTACCATTCACTCAAATTCCTTCATTAAAGTTTCTCGATCTTAGCTAGGGTCATGGAAAAGTCAAACCCGATTTGCTATATCATATAAATTCTATTCAGTTCTAATTCTCGATAAACATATTCCAAGTATAAACTCTTTCTAATGAAGCTTTTCTACCTTGGCCAAGGATTTATGAATCGAGAACAACCAGAAGTCATAGGATTCCTTCCTTTGTTTATCCAAGTTAATGAATTCTATCTTGGAGATCACTTATCTCAACATACCAATAATTATGGCCATCACATGCCATATACCAATACTTGATTAGCATCGGTATGTAATCACTAACAAACCATAGCCACCAATATATTAGATAACTTGTCCCCTCAAGTCAAAGGATTATATGCACAATTATAATCTAGATGATCAGACATTGACTGGTGGATAAAACCCATGTGTCTATCATCTAATCTCACTGTTTGACTTACTCATCTCAAGAGTGTCCACGTGTTGTCACAACATCACATGTCTATAGTGTGAGACTCACTACCTCCATACCAATAAGAATCTCATACTTATTATGGATGACAGCAGAGGAGACAGTCTCTCCGGATTATTGATGTTCCTATTAATAATCCTATAATCATGAACTTACTTTAAAGTCTAAGACAAAAGGAACATGTCTCCATATACTCAAACACTATGAGAATAGATTCTCTTCCATAGAACTTAATGAACATACATACGTAATGCATTGAAATGAAATTAATCATTAAATGAAAACATATATATTAAGCCATAAATGGGATTCATATTACAACTATATATACACAATGTACATGCTCTAAGCCATACAACCCACAACCCCAACACATTCATAATCAGCAAATAATAACCTTGGTTCATAATCTTTTAAGATAATGCCCAACCATTCATGTGGGTGCCATCTGTGCCACCATGGATTTCTTTCATGATTTTGTTAGCCTCTTCGTCTGAAACACATCTAAGGTGAATGTCGTTCATTGTCTTTTTGCAAAGGATGTCACCTCTGGGAATGTATATACTTGCCAATTGTCTAATGGTTCTCCTTTTTTTATTTTAAAGCACCTTTAGGATATTCTCCTTTAAATCAGATATACGTAGATGTCCTAGTACCATGGTTCTCTTCTACTTCTTGAATGTTTGTGCAATGAGCTTAAAAACTCGATTGAAGCTTATGGTAAGGAATCAATTGCTCCTCTCTGATTTTCCATTTGCCTTAGGCCTGTGAGACAATGAGGTTAGAGTCACTATAGACTTTTAAGTTTTTATGCCAATCTGGAGAGCTGATTCTAACTTAGATACACATGCTTCATATTCGGCTTCATTGTTGGCTACCTCAAAATCTAGTTTGATTGCTAGAGGTAAGCTTTCACCAGTAGGTGTAAAGAACACCATTCCTGTAGAATAAATTTTATGATTTGTAGCTCCATAAAAATATCATTTTCATGTTTCAGGATATAGGAATAGAATATCTTCATCAGGAAATTCAGGTTCTTCCTGATGATCATCAGTTGGGGTAGCAATAGTTGATTTGCGATGACACTACCTTTGATGGACTTTCTCTGAATTTATTTGAGGTCGTAGGCTGCCAGGATTGCCATCCATCAATCCATCTTGTTTTCTAAGATAGCCTTCTCTATGAGGTATTTGAGTGGACTGTGATTTGTGAGGACATGTATGATGCCCCCAGATAATGCATCAGTTTGTGATAGACCCATACTAGAGCTAGGATGAGCTTTCCTATGTAATTGGACTTGAGCTCGTGTTCCGGCATCCTCTTACTCAAGTAATAAATGGAATTCTCTATGTGTGAATCTGGGCCTTTTATGCCAACATTGCCCCCATGGCTTCTTTATTAATAGTCAAATAGAGCATTAGTGGTTGACTAGGTCAGGCAGCTATAGTACTGGTGAACTTAGGAGGTACTCTTTAATCTATTCAAAGGCTTGATAACACTCCTCATTCTATTATTTGGAGGAATTATTTTTGAGTAAGTTGAATATTGGCCCATAAATGTCTGGCAATTGTTGGATGAGCCGACTGATGTACTATAGATGGCCCAGAAAGCCTCTCATCTCCTTTTCAAATTTTGGAGGTGGCATGTCTATAATGGCTTTGGATTTGGCTGGATCTACTTCAATGCCTTTCTTACTAACCATGTAACCCAAGAATACTCCATATGAGGCTCCAAATCTGCATATATTAGGATTTATCTTGAGATTATACTATCGAAGTCTAAGGAAGAACTTCTCACATGCTTGTAGATGTTGTTCAGGGGTAACACCCTTAATCACCATGTCGTTGATGTAGACTTCCACTTCTTTGTGCAATAAGTCATGGAAAATAATAGTAACCATTCTCTGATAGGTGGCTTCGGCATTCTTTAAACGAAATGGTATCATTCTGTAACAGTAAGTACCTCATTCAGTGATGAAAGTTGTCTTTTCCATGTCTGAAAGGTGGATCAGGATCTGATCATACCCCGTAGCAAGATCGATTAAGGAAACCATCTCTAAACTAGCTAGTGCATCGACCAAGAGGTCTATGTGGGGTAGTGGAAAATCATCCTTTGGGCAAGCCTTGTTTAAGTCTCGATAATCCACACACATTCTAACTTTATCATCCTTCTTCGGTACTACAATGATGTTTGCCAACCAAAATGGATAGTTGATCAGTTTAATGAATTTGTGTGCGAGTTGTTTAGTGACTTCTTCTTTGATTGGAATAGACCATGCAGGATTCATGTGTCTAATCTTCTGTTTGATATGTTTACAATCTGGGTATATCGGGATTTTGGGAATGATGATGCTTGGATCTAGTCCAGTCATGTCACTGGGCTTCCAGGTGAAGCAATCCTCGAATCTCTTGATAGTAGACTTAGTTTCCTATTTGTTTGAGCATGTAGATGCAATGTATATGTTTTTAGGCATGTCATGAGTGTCAGTGTTTATGGGCTCTTTAATTGCATCTTTTATTTCGTTAATTATTTTCTTCTCTTTTTCTATTTGATTGAGGTCTGATTCATCAATTAGAAGATAAAAATAAAACAAAGAGATAAGCTCATAGCAAGAAAATTTGGTAGTTTTATTAATTAAAATAGAAGAAAGGTCCACAGTTACATCATATTCATAGTTAAAGCCTGATGGACCAGTTACATCAGACTCAGAAGAAGATTTAGACTTAGTACTATACTCAAATTCAGGACTTGACTTAGTTCATCAATGACTGGAGGTGCGATATACCTAACCATATATTAATCAAAGAGACTTGTATGCGTTTAGCAGTATGTGCGACCTCATTATCCCAACCCAAAAGGATAGGAGAGTATGCCTCAGAGTTGGATGATTTCAGTATCGGTGAAGCAGTCCTGAGGAAGGAAGCTCACTCAATGTTACTCTCTATCCAGGTCTTCCTAAG
>CAOJBK011489230.1:0-13859 GCA_948294925.1 Codiaeum variegatum | reverse complement strand
CCAATGGAAATAAAATATATATATTTTATTTAAATGAATCCCACATTTAGTAGAATTTATTTATGTTCCATTAGCATTTTATGTGAGAATCTATTCTTAAGAGGTTAGAATATGAGTGATAGGTTCTCATTATCATAATGTTATAAAACAAGTTCATGGTTATAGAATTATTGATTGAGACATCAATAATTTGAAAGACCATCACCACTGTTGTCATTAATTTTAAGTATGTGATACTTATGGTAATAGAGGTAGTTAGTCTCATGCTATAGACATGTGATTTCGTGGTAATATGTGGACTCTCATGTGATGAGTAAGTTGAATTGGTGACATTATATGATGAATACATGGATTTTACCACAATTAGTATTTAATCATCTAGGTCATAGTTGTGCATATAGTCCTTTTGACTTGAGATGGAATTTATATAATAAATTGGTGGGTGCAATTTGTTAGTACTTACATAACGCAAAGGTATATGGCATGCGCTGGCTATACTCAGTGATATATTGAGATAAATGTTCTCCAAGAAAGAATTCATTAACTTGGACAAATAAGTAAGGATCCTATAACTTCTAGATCTCATTGATATGAAATCCTTGACCAAGGTGGATTAGATTCACTAAAAAGTTGCTTCTAGTAGGAATATAGAATATCGAGGATTAGAACTTGGAAGTGGTCATATGATTGAAGCATATAGAGTTTGACGAATCCATGACTTTAGCTAAGATTGGGAATCCGTAATGAAGGGACTCGAGGGCATGATAACTATGATCATTGGTCCATGTTTATATGTTCATTGACTTGATCATCAATATTAATTCCTATTTAGGTAGTCACCATATGTTATGCTAGACGTCACTCATGACTTATGAGACTGTGTATGAAATGGGATTCTATACATAGATAAAGGAAAAAGAGTTTTTCCTATCTCATTACTATTCAGGACATGAAC
The DNA here is from genome assembly GCA_948294925.1 of Codiaeum variegatum. Classification (NCBI taxonomy): domain Eukaryota; kingdom Viridiplantae; phylum Streptophyta; class Magnoliopsida; order Malpighiales; family Euphorbiaceae; genus Codiaeum; species Codiaeum variegatum. Next base: position 12,904 of record CAOJBK011489230.1, on the reverse strand, counting down.
CTAGTAAGTCATAGACCGTAAAGTATTGAGCAACCATTGTATAAAGATATTATAATTAATACTCAATTGAAATGTTCAATTCACTATTAATTATAATCGAATTGAACTTGTGATTAAATTCACAATTACCATGTCTTGAAGTTCATTTCAAAGGAGTGTATTTCAATTTAATTAATTTTGTATAAGATACAAAACATTAAGGATTAAATTGGAAAATGGATTTAGACATATGCATAATTATTAGTTATGTGATAACTAATAATGTGGAGATTTTCCACTAACTAAAATGGTGATGCGAACTCACACTCCAATTGGCTTTGTCATAACAAGTGTTTTCATGCAATTCACTAAGTCATGATAAGTGTCCTAGTTAGTGGAGGAGAGTTGTGACTTATCTAGTTAGTAGAAGATTACTACATATAAAAGGTAAAAATGCTTTACCTAATTAATTATGTCATACTGCAAAAAAATTCCAGTTTGTGAGTTGAGAGCTTTTGAAGTGTTCAAGAGATTTCTTTCTCAAAGTTCTAAGGTTTTACCTATGTTATTGGAGTCCAATACTATAACACACTCAGTTGTTCCTTAACTTAGAATTGAGACTTAAACCTAAGCTAAAGGGCAACCAAGAGAGTTCAAGGGATCAAGTCTTGCATTAAGTGAATGACACCTCAAGCTTGCTCAAGCTTGGTGTGAGATAGCTAGAGACTTCACATTTAGGGAGCTCAAAAAAGTAAGGAAAAAGATATTTGATACATTTCTTCTATATACTTATCATCTCTGTGTTTCTCAAAAAATTGGTTGATCAAGTCTTGATGGATGTGGTCCTATATGTTTAAAAGTTTTTATTAAAGAGTTTGATACATGCATGTGAACTTATTTATTAAAAGTGTTTTAACAAAAGGATTTAACATGCAAATTTTTAAAACTCGATTATTTTTCTGCTTCTGTTGCGCTACTCGTATTTCCCTTCAGGACTTTACCTTAGCAAAGATTTTACCCTTCCTCTTGGGGAAGGACCTTGCCTTGGCAAGCATTTTAACCTTCCTCTTTGGGAAGGACTTTACCTTAGCAAAGATTTTACACTCCTCCTTAGGGAGGGACTTTGCCTTGGTAAGGGTTCTGACTCTCCTCATTGGGGAAGGACTTTGCCTTAGCAAAGTTTTACTCTCCTCATTAGGGAAGGACCTTGTCTTGGAAAGGGTTTTGACCTTCCTCCTTGGGGAAGGACTTTGCCTTAACAAAGATTTTTTCCTCCTTCTGGATGAGGGACCTTGCCTTAGTAATGGTTTTGACCTTCCTCCTTGGGGAAGGACTTTGTCTTAGCAAAGATTTTACCCTCTTCCTTAGGGAGGGACCTTGTCTTGGAAAAATTTTGACCTTCCTCCTTGAGGAAGGACTTTGCCTTAGCAAATATTCTACCATCCTCTTTAAGGAGAGAGCTTGCCTTGGCAAGGGTTTTGACCTTCCTCCTTGGGGAAGGACTTTTCCTTAGAAAAGATTTTACCCTTCTCTTTAAGGAGAGACCTTACCTTGGCTAGGGTTCCTCCTTGGGGAATGACTTTGCCTTAGCAAATATTTTACCCTCCTCTTCGAAGAGGAACCTTGCCTTATCGAGAGTTTTTTTTGTCAAGCATTCTAAGATAATTTTGAGAGATCAAGGCACTATTTTCATTTTCTAATCATTCGTAGTATAATTTGAGATGTTAAACATTCCGAGTATGTGGCATGTCCTCATGATTTAAAGTTACAAGTTTATAGGTGGCTGGTCCTATAACCCTCACTATCTTGAAATGGCCTTCCCAATTAGGAGCTAACTTACTTGTGCCTTCTCTCTTGCCTTTTACTTTAAAGCTTCTCATGACCAAGTCTCCCTCTTCAAAAGTTTTGGCTTTGACCTTCCTATTGAAGTAGGAGGCTTCTTTGTTCTTGTATTATGTTTGTCTCTTAAGGATATGTTCCCTCAGCTCTTCAATCAGATCTAAATCGATTTTTTATACCATGTCATTTGTGGTTTCCTCATAATAGCTGACTCTTCCACTAGGCAATCTAATGTTGAATGGGATCACTACTTCAGTGTCATCTATCAAGCTGAAGGGGGTTTCTCCTATAGGTTCTTTTTTCATAGTTCAATAAGCCCATAGGATATGATAAAGCACATCTATCCAATTCCTATTATATCCTTCCAACCTCTTATTTAGTCCTATAGGATGGTCCGATTAGTCACCTTTGCTTAGCTGTTAGTGTGGGGTTGAGAGATAAAGGAGAAGTGGTGTTTCATATTCATCCTGGAGAAGAATTCCTTCATCTTAGCATTATCAATCTGCTTTCCATTACTGATGAATTGATAAGGAATGCCAAACCTGCAAATAACATTCTTCCATAGGAACTGAATTACATTGTTTGCCATTATGTTTGTTAGGGCTTATGTCTCCACCCACTTGGTGAAATATTCTACTGCTACTAGGAGAAACTTTCATTGTTCGCTTGCCATAGGGATTACTATGTCCATGCCCCATTTGGTGAAAGGCCACAGACTATGAAAGGGTAGTTGGTCTGGTATAGGGGCTCTCTCTAAGCGAGCAAACCTTTGGTAAGATTGGCATTTCTTAGCCATTTTCTTAACATCTTCCTTCACAGTCAGCCACTAATATCCTTGCCTAATTGCTTTTTTTGCTAAGGCCTCCCCCCCCCCAATGTGCATCCTATAGGATCCTTCATGTATTTCTCTGAATACATATTTGGCTTCTTAGGGTCTGAGGCATCTGAGTCAGGGAAGGGAATAGGTGCGTTTGTATAGTTTTCCTTGATGGACTGAAAAATGTGCACTTCTCCTTCTTGTTTTTATAGCCTTCTTTGGATCCTCTGGCTCCTTTCCTTTTTCCAAGTAAGCTTGAATGGTCCATCCAACATGGTTTATTTTCTAGTTCCATGACAACCTCTTCCTTTTCGATGCTAGGAGTTGTCAAAGTTCCTAAGAACACTCTTCTAGGAAAGTAATTGAATGTTGTGCTACTAACATGCTAAGAAAGTTAGCCCTCACATTTTCATCTCTAGGGATCTTGATGAATTTGATCATAACTCCTTTGTCTTTCATATGATCCACCATTGGCTTCACTTTTTATGAGCATATAGAGCCATCTCCCTTTCCTTCATCTTGTACTCTCCCTTGATGTGCCCCACCATTAATTGTGAATCCGTGTGCACATTTAGGGTCTCCACCTGAAGATGGTTAGCTAAGCTCAAACCTTGAACCATGGCCTCATATTCATCGGTGTTATTGGTATTTTCGAATTCCAGCCTTAAGGCATATTCTAAAAGGATTCTGTTTCCTCTTTTCAAGACCATACCAACCTAATTTCCTTTTGCTCATCTAGCTCCATCTACGTATAAGCCCCAAAAATCCCCTTCTCTTATTCCTAGTCGCTCTTCTCAATTCTCCCTTCTTATCCCTGAGAGTCTTGACTGGGGAAGGAGCACTCAAAGATGATGTCTTCTAGGGCTTGGGCTTTGATGGTAGCTCTTGGACGATATTGAAGGCCATATGCCTCTAGCTCTATAGACCACTTCAACATCTTGTTCGATGTTTCTAGTTTGTGGAGGATTCATTTTAGCGGTTGATCCGTCAATACTATTCCTTGGTGAACCTCCAAGTATACTTTGAATTTCTTGCAAGACAAAACCAAAGCATATGCTACCTTTTCAACTAGTCTATAATTCAACTCCGCCCCATTAAGGACCTTGTTAAAATAATAGATTGGCCTTTGCACCCCCATCTCTTCTTTGATCAGTATGGAGCTCACTATATAAAGAAAGGCTGAGAGGTAAATTAACAGTTCCTCTCCTGGAAGAGGTCTACTCAGAACCTAATCAGATGTTAGAACATCTTCCAATCATCAAATGCCTTCTGATAGTCCTCTATCCATTCAAAGCCTTCGCTCTTCCTCGACTTTCTGAAGAATGGCAAGTACTTCTCAGCTGATTTGGACATGAACCTATTTAGTGCTACCAACCTTCCTGTGAACTTCTAGACTTCTTTTAAATTTTTAGGTGGAGGCATTTCCAGGATAGCCTATACCTTATCCTAATTAGGCTCGATCTCCCTTTTGCTTACTTGATATCCTAAGAATTTGCCTCATTATATAAAGAAGGTGCACTTTTCTAGATTTAACTTCAGGTCGTATTCATTCATCATCCCAAATATTTCATCCAAGTATCTAATATGATCCTCAAAAGGTTCAACTTTTGATAATCATGTCGTCTACATATGCCTCAAGGTTCTTTCCCAACTGGTTCTTGAAGATTTTATTGATCAACCACTGGTAATTGGCTCCCGCATTCTTTAACCCAAATGGCATAGAGGTGTAATAATAGGTCCCCTTTTTTGTGATCAAAGATGTTTTCTCCTTATATTTTGGATGCATCCGGATCTAGTGATATCTTTGCTTATGGTTCAGAGACGACAAGTATCCATACCCCGCTGTAGAATCCACTAACTTGTCTATCATAGGTAAGAGATTAGAATTTTTTAGGATTGCTTTATTGAGGTCTGTGAAGTCTACACACATCTTATAGGACTAATTGGATTTCTTTACTAACACCATGTTGGCCAACCAATCCAGATAGTGTACTTCCCGGATGAATCCACCTTTCATAAGCTTGCCTACTTCTTCATCAATGAAAATGTTCCTCTTCACACCAAAACATCATTTCTTCTGCTTGATTGGCCGACTTGGGGGATCCACATTTAATCTATGAGTCATAACTTCTAGCTTAATATCAAGCATTTCTATGGAATCCTAAGCCAACGTTACTCTGTTGCGGGCTAAGAAAATCTTAGCCTCTCCTTTCTTCTCCCCTTAGAAGTTTGGCTTTAAGCCTAAGGCATCTCTGAGTTTCTATCTCTTCAATGGGGAAGTCTTTCAATTTTTCTAATGGCTGAGTTCTTTGGGGGATTTCTTTCTCATTCGTTTGAATCATCCTTACAACCTCTGCTTCTATGTGGATCATAATTCATTTTTTCTTGATGGGCTCCACTATGTTTTCTTCTTGGGCGGCTCCAAATACATCTAGGTATTTACTGTCAGGTAATGGAACTCTGACTGTCCTCCTTTTGACATTCACATTAGTATCTAAGACATATAGGGTCTTCCAAGTAACACATTATAGGTTATGGGGACCTTAACTACCACAAAGGTGGCTATTAAGGTGATCTCTCTTGGTGCCTAGCCTAAAGTGAAAGGCACTACTATGGTCCTCAAGGCTGGTATAACTGTTTGATCCTGAGTTCAAACGAGATTTTCCAGTTCTGTCCGGTCGAACTCTTCCAACATAATTTTTTCAAATGCCACATCTGACAATAAATTTACCAAACTTCCATCATCTACGAAGATCGGCTAAACATTGTAATTGTTTATGATGGCTTTTATAACCATATGATCTTCCTTTGGCTTGGGATTCCATTCTTCCTCTTTAGCTAGTCTTTTGTTCCTGTTGAAGAACACATACTCCAATTTTCCCTTAGGCTTTAGCTTGATTGTGACTTAGGGAGACTTCAGACAGTCAACCCATAAAAAATGCCACATTTCCAACTAACCTATCATTGATGATGATGCCCTTGGATTTGTTTCTATCCATTTGGCTTGTACTGGTTTGATCTTTCTTTATAAAGCCCTTAAGGAATCATATTTAATGAGCCTTTCAATTTCCTCCATTAAGGTTCTGCATTCATTGGTGTCATGTCCATGGGTAGTATGAAACTTACAGTATCAGGCCTTATCCCTTTTGTTTGGGTCTCTTCTGAGAGGCCCAGGCTTCTGCCAGAGGTCTCTATTTTGAAATGAGGCAAAGACTACCTCTGGAGCAGTTATTAATGGAGTTAGCTTTGAGATGTCTAGAATGATTTTGGCTCCGCTCTTAGTTCTCTAAGCTAAGCCAGTTGCCTCTGAATTTTCATGCCCTTGTCTTTTCTTTTCCATTCTCTCAAGTTCGGTAACAACCTCTTTTACTCGCTTTCTGGCCAACTGGCTATTTTTATAAGCTTCATCTAGGCAAATGTACTTCTAGGCTAGAGCCATTACTGTCTCTAGAGTTTGTGGGGCTTTTCCACTAAGGGCCTTAAAGTATCCATCATGGATAATGCCGTTCTGTAGGGCTTCCACTGCTTGAGACTGATTAAGCCTAGTCACTTTTAGTATCCATCATACTTCTTGACATTTAGCACCTTAAACTTGTATGGCATGCAGTAATCTGCGATATCCAAAATAAAAGGTGACTTCAAAGCCAATACTAATCACTTGGGATTCTCCTCTGCTCATGACACATCTCTTCTACCATGATTTTTCTTACCTCATCTCTAATATCCTAACGCCTTTGTTGGCTTATGGCTTCCTATCCTTCTACCCTTTCACTTCTAGAATGGGACCTTCCTAGAGATATCCTCACATTACTCCCCTTCTACTCCCGTTGAGAGTGAGGATGGCCAACCGCCGACCTAGTTTTCCTAGAAGGCTCCCTTATACTACTCTCCAGGGACCTGCTTCTTCTTCTATCACTTCCCCTTATCCTTGATATTTCCCTCTCCCTTTTACCCTCATCTGCTCCCCCCCTTAATTCTGGCCTACTTTTTCGATTTACCCATTCCTCTTTTCCTCCTCTCCTTCTTTGACTTTCCTCTGCTCCTTCCTCATAAGCATTCTCTCTTATAACTTCCCTGATTACAGATCTCAATCTGCCTGGCTCTCTTATTCCCTTTCGATTTTCATTATTCCCTCCCATGTTCCTAGCACCATTAAGGTTGAGGCGCCTATTTATACTTCTTCCATTGGCATCCTCTGGGCCTCTGAGGGGATTAAGGTCTTACGGAGAGGTATTTTCTAAGGCTCTGGCAGCTTGGAGTATGGTAGTTAGGAGTTGGACAATTTGGGGAAGGCTTGTTTATAGGTTTGCAGGAGTGGTTGGAGTGGGTGGCTATGAGCCATTCTGAGGGGGAGCTGTAGGTGGTATTTAGGTGAGGAAGCTTTGCAAGATTTGGGCGGGCTTTAAGTTCTCAGCGTGGGTGTTGCAATAGTTGGATTTGGTGGATTCAGGAAAGTGCTAGATATATTACCAAGAGTTATCTGAGTGGTGTCTACTAGGTCTTTCTCTTTGTTTTCTCCCATTTTAAACAATAACCATAATCATTAACTTAGAAAATAGAAGGTTTTCAGTGAGAGAGGTACTTTGAGGATTCAGATGAATAAACTTCCATCCCCACAGATGATGACAATTGATGAGTTCAACCTAATCAATGAGGTGAATCATCGAGTCAACAAGGGGTGAATATAATGAGCTCTCCTTATTAGGCCTGCAATAGGAAACAAAAGTCAGATGGGGTGCCAAGCGGTTTGCCTGGCGATAATCCTCTGACGATCAAGTCAGTTATGAAAAGGAGAAAGATCTCTCTAAGTTTGGTTTAAGTTTAAAGTTATCAGAAAGAAGAAGTTTTGGAAGTGAAGAAGAAGATACCTTTTCCATTATGCATGGGGAGCCTTTTATAGGGCTCCCCTATACAATCCTCTGGGGAGATCAGACGGTCCACAATGTTTCTTAATAGGGAAGTGTACCATTGAATTAGGGATGGTACTTATGGGATTATGTGGCAGGTGATGAGTGGCCGTAAAAGGAGGAATATCCTTTGATGTCAGTGCTTAAAAGTACCTTTTCCCTGGTTGAGTGCTTAGGAGGCACATTCTTGACAAATGCGTGCTGTGCCAGTACGAGCTCTCATACTATCGTACTGAGGCCATTGGACGTTTGTCTTGATACTCTAGACCATGCTCGGTCCGGAGCCCTCCTATGGCCATTCAATCTTCTCTTGTCTTAGAGATTCATCTGGAGGCGCTAACTTTGAATTTCTCTTACAAAGATCTTCTAAACTGTTCGGACGATTCCCAGTCCACGCTCAAGAGGTTTCCTTGGTAATGGGCCTTTATTGGATCTTAAGCCTACTTGGACTTGGGATCCGGTTTTATGGACCCCTATCACATTTTATAATTAATTGAATATTAATTATAATTTTTAAAATTTATTCATATATTCATTGACTTTGATAATATATTGGTTTAAATATATGCACAATGATATATTTTTAATATATTCAATGAATTTGATAATTTATCCAGAGTTATTTAATAAATCAATTGCATAATTTTTTAATTAATCATGATTTTTAGCATTATTTAATATGTTCATGTACGGATGTATGGATTTTATCTATATATACTAATAAAAAATTTCTACATATCGATATATTTATAATTATTTGTGTATACTAATAAAAACTTTTATCGATACATTTATAATTTAAATAATTTTATACAATTTATATTTAATATATCAACATCAATAAAATTATATACAATAAAAAAAAATATTATGAATGACTCTAAAGTATACATTAAATTGCAATATATAACTATGAGAATCGAAAGAGACTACTTTATATTGGTTAATTATATTTTACATTTTAAAAAGATATTATTAATTTATAGATTTTATGAAATAATTACATTAAAATAGTATTATAAAATTAAATATTATATTAGTATTTATTATAAAAAGATAATGATATATATTTGATTGTTGAATTTAAAAAAATAACTAAATTTTAAATTATAATATTTGTTTAACTAATATATTAATTACATTTTTCTATCAAAGAATTTTAATAATAAAAAAGTGCAATGTATGGAAATGTACTAAGAAATTTAATAAGAAATTCTTTATAATGCACATAAACATATAATTTGAGGGAAAAAAAATAAAAAAAAAAAGATATTTCAATTTTTAAAAGAAAAGAAAAACTAATATATAAGTGAATGAGAATATATGTTACACATGTCTTAAGAACATTAATGATGAAATTAATAATTTTTAAATTTATTCAATTCATTATAATAAATTTAGTAGATGCATATATATTTATTTAAAAGATTAATTATTATTTAAAATTCATGTATATAATAGACAAAGCCTTGGCAACCAAAAGAAAAATGTCAAAATTTTTTACTTTCAAGAAAGTTATAATTTTCGAATTAAATTATTCTATAAAAAAACATATAAGACAATCAATATATCCATTCTTTATAGAAAAAAAAATAAACTAAAAAAATTAGTACTTCCTCTATTCTAAAATAAGTGTTTATTAAGAAAAAAAAAACTCAATTTTTAAGTTAATAATAATTTTGTCATTGATTGCCAGAAATGCCCTATTAATTTTTTAATAGAAAACATGATTGTCTAATTGAATCAAATTTCTTCTTGAAAAATGAAATGGTAATTTAATTATTGTATTATGTCCTTTTTAATTAAAATTTTAAATGGACACTTATTTATAAACAAAAATTATTTTCTTAATGAACTTTTATTAGAGAATGGAGGGAGTATATAGTAACAATATATATTATTTTCACAAATTATACCTTATTACATTTTTATAAATTTTTTCATATAAATTTTAGTTTGTGTATCGCACGGGTGATATATAGCTAATGTATATAAATAATTCTAGAGAAAATATTTACATAAATTGACAAAACTAACCATATATTGATATTGGAGTTAATTTCATCCAATAATTTACTAATTTCTACTTTGATCACTGATTTAATTTTTCATATATTAATATCACTAATCTATGACATTATTCCAATTAGCTCTTTTTTAACACTTGCCATTTTAAAATTAGTGGCAAGATGATTTGTGCAATTGGGTAAGCGATGTAAATTAAAAAAAAATGCCACATCATCCTTTAGCTAAAAAATGAAATTGAAAAATCATAACTTTAGCTAAAAACTGAAATTGAAAAATCATAACCCAGTCTATGCGTCTTCTTTGCTGCTTTCTAATTTCTCTATCATGTGTACATCTAATAATTTCCTACTGCAGTTTATAGCCAACAGCCATAGTATTCACAATGGAAGGCCAAAATCTTCAAACGAGTATGAGAAATTAAACAAATTCAAATTCAGATGCGGTGAGTGATTTCTGGAAATTTGGGAGTGAGAGTGTTGGGCTCGACGCTCGACTTAGAGTGGACAATGGCAATATTCTTTTTCTTACCCTGACCTAACTTTTTCTTTAAAGAATCAAACATGTAACTTGCAATTCTTCTTCTTTTATGATTTCTCTACCATCATTTTCAAATTTGAAAGTCAAATTTTCTTCCCCATAATTTTTGGGTTTTGAAGATTTGAAAGCGATTATTTTGAAGATGAGTTGTGATGGAGCTCTTGCTCCTTGATACAGTCTATGGTCTTAGTTTGGGTTGAGATATGGATAGATTGGGCTGCAAGTAACCTACATAGAACAAAGACGATCAGAGGGCTACACGGTTTGTCCGATGATAACTGTTTGATGCTCAAGTAAGTAAGGCAAGTAGTAGAGAGAGAAAGTGTAGAGAGATAAGGGTTGATAGTAATTACCTCAATTAAGGATATGGACCCTTATTTATAGGCTAGGGGATTTTTGATTGGGACACATGGTGCTTGGAGATTGGCTCGTGAGTTAGGAGATGAGAGGTTAGGTGTGACAGCCTTCCAATTGATGTGTGATGCATGTCGAAAGGCAATTAGCTGGGGACCCACTTTGAGGATGGGAGGCCAAAGGTTGAGTAGGCCTAGTAAATTGAAGACCTCCTTTTGCGAAGCTCCCTGCTTCTTCGAAATCTTGTAGGCCACCATTTTGGGCTTTCCCGATTAGTGGGCTCGGGTCCAGTTCATTTGGGTTATTTTACTTTAGGTCCATATTAGAGTCCTCCTTTGCTTCATCATACTCAAAAGCTTCAGGTATGAGGAATATGTCTGGAGTAAACATCAATTCTTTGAGGTTGGCAAGCAAAGCCAAAAGGCTCATTGGTACTTAGGTTCCTCTAAAAGGGGCAAAGTGCAAAGGCAGGAAAGTTTAAACATGTGGGCTTCACAGTACAACTGTCCCCTATTAAACTTTCGTGTCACATGCAATAGTTTCGAGGTGACGGTTGCTTTCTTGGGAGCAGCACAATTATTGTCAAAGCAATCAGGTTGTGACATGTGGCAGGGTTATTGAGTGTCATAATGATTCTGAGGGAAGTTAATGCTTGCAACATGACGATTGTGTCACTTCGTTTGTCTGGACCAGATAACTTTTGAAAGCATATCAGAAATGCCTATTTCACACTTTTGCAATCTTCTTATGTTTTTTTTACAAAATCATGCTATTCTTAGAGCTCTTTTTTACTCTTATTCTCTATATTTCCCCTTGTTCTTCATCTCTTTCTCATTTTTGTTCACTCCTATGGCTTAAAAAACTCAAATTGATACTAGCAATGCTGCTAAGTAGAAGGCCCAAGTAGGCTCAAGCAAGGCTATAAAGGAAAATACAAAGCTGATGCAAAGAAAGGATTGTTCTTCGTTATTGGTTTATGTCAATAGGGCTATTACCCCTATGTGGGAAGGCATTCCCCCCTATGAGGATGAACTTCAAATTCTTCTAGCCTCATTTCATGGTTGTTTAGGAAATAGCCATCAAGATAAACCCTAGAGAAGACCAAGTAGTCTTTAGTGTTGACTCCAACCAATGTCTATGGAAGGGGGAAATCTTTTATGTATAGTTCTACGATTATATGGTGAGGGGTTTGGTACTTCCCCCTTCATAATTTTTCTACAATGTTTTTGAATACTTCATTTTGAATCCTATGATGCTGATGCCCAATTCCATAATGGACTTGCACTATTTTGAGATGGTGTGCTACACATTAGGTTACTTGAACCTTACCCTAAGGAGGTTTCAAGCCTTCTTTATACTAGTTTCTGCTTTGATAAATCCAGGGATGTTCATCCTCAGCAAGAGGTCTGGGAAGAAGTTTTTTATTTTTAGAAGTCTAATAAGATGAAGGGGTGGAGGCGATAGTTATTCACTGCCAAGGTCTTCAAGCCAACTCGTGAGGGTCACCCAAGCTTCGGGTTCACAGGTGAGTATACAGATGTGAATAAGGTCGGGGATTTATGACTTGCTTGTAGGCTCATGAGGCATGTGGCATTAAGATCCGAGCTCTATGAAATAAGATTTTTTTATAAGGATACTATCTTTGAGGCCACATTCATCCAAATGCATGATGGGTATTATGCTACTTAATCTCTAGTAAGAAAGTGTCTATTATGTTTATTTTTTATTTCTTTTTAATTGTCAAAGTTCTTCCAGCCATCCTTCTAGCCTTTGTGTTTCTACGTAGGTCACCTGAAGTATAAGAATGTGAAGGCTTCCTAATGGAACTTTATGGCATAAGTTAAGGAGCTATTTCTAGGGGGGAGCTGGAAAAAGAATAATTAAAAATGAAGAGCATCTTCCTCATCCATTACCTAGGGATAGGGGCTGGGACAAATTCCAAACCATTATCAAAGAGCATAATTTGAATGTCCCATTCTATAGATATATGAAGTATTATGTCAAAGGTGCTTCAGATTTGACATTTGACTCCGAGGGAAAGGGGTTTGCTAATGAAGTGATAACTCATAATGTTATTGTTGAAGAGAAGGAAAAGGAAGAAGAGGAGGAGGCAGAAGCTATTGAGGTCTCCTTAATTAGGAATAAGTATGTTGAGGGTGTTCCAACTCCAGCTCGTACTAAGTTTTGACAGGGGACTATTCGCATTTATGAGCCATCGTCCCCAGTTCTAAAGGAAGCCCCTAATAGTTTAAGAGATTGCAGAAGGGTTCCTATCCTCCTATCTATGCTCCTCGTGAGCATCCTTCAGGCCCCCACCCCACCCCACCCCACCCCCACAAACCCAAAAGGAAAGGCAGGGAGAGGAAAAACCAGCGTATGGGGACCAAATCCACATATTAGACATTAATGAAGGGGTTACACAACTTAGTCAGCAAATCAAAAG
>CAOJBK011488991.1:0-14945 GCA_948294925.1 Codiaeum variegatum | reverse complement strand
ACAAGACACACAATCAAAATAACTAGAACTTCAGCTGAAAAGTCCCATGTCAATCCCCGGACATAAACAAGAGCTAAAAATACTGAAAGGCAAAGGAGATTGTTCATAGTTACTGCTCCATATAGCTGCAACAAAAACACTTTAGTCAGTACTTCACCTTGGTTAATTCAAGACTGTTGAATGTGCTTCTCAAACCACATTCAAATGAATGTTCCGTATATAATACAGTTAATCATGAAAATTAGGAGGTATAATTAATTTCTTAGTACAATACTTGTGAAAGCACTTTTAAAAGTCAATGTCAAATAGTCATCCGCTTTCGCAATGACTCTATTTGCAGCTGCATTCATTTAGGTGATTTCATTCTTGTCTTTTTTTTTTTGTTCTTCTTCCTATATCCCAACAAGCAATTCCTAATAAATTACTATTGCTGTTATTAAACCTATTTTGTTATCTATGTAAGCGGGAAATCCTACATGTTTACTTTCACCTTTAAGAGACTCAGATTATACTATTCAATACTAGCTCAAAATAGCTGCAATTTGTGACGGAAAAATCGGATAAGCAAATATGTCCCTCGAACTTAGCAATCCAATTTAAACGGAGAAATAGTAACATCAAGATGGGGGTAAAGCAAAAACAAACCTCAGAGAATGTTAATGAAGCAGTTCTTCTTGATTTCCGGCTAGCAAAGATAATTGCTGATACAGCTTCACTAGAATTGGTAGCAAAGGGAAGTGCAATAAATGAGATGAAGAAAGTGGGAATACTTGTTGCAGTAGAAAAATTGTCAACTGCATCCACCAGAGGATCTGCAAATGCAGCTGCAATAACAGTTCCCAATAATAACAGCAACACTGCTTTAATGGAGATCCATCTTGCATTTTCAACACCCTCTATAACCTCATCACTTTGATCCTCCCCCTCTTCCTCAGCCCCCAACTCAGCATGTTCTCTCCTTGTTTGCTGTACACGAGTTTAATAAAAAAATCATGAGTTCATGACAGTTGAGTGTTAGAACAAGCCATCATACTAATACTTACCACATGAAAATTGTTTAAGAACTTCACAGTATGAGAGCCAGAATCAGAAGAAATTGCTCCTGATTGCTTTGCTTCTTCAATCCATTTGGAGATACCATTGATGAACTCATCAATATCAATAGAATTATCATGCGATGTATCAAAATCTTTCATTAGTTTATCCACTGCATCATCTCTATCAAAGTTAATCTCTTCAAACCGAATTCCAAGAATCAGTGCTTTTAATTCAGGTCTAGACAGTTTGCCATCTTCATCTCCATCAATAGCATGGAACAACCTGTGATAATAACATGAAAGTCAACAGTTACCAGAAATATTATATACAGAGCAGGAACAGTAACACAAATAAGCAATAACATAACCGAATCTTAAGGGCTTAAAAAAATGACTTTTTAATCACTTCTTTGTTAGGTTGACCATCATCAGTCAGGAGCCTTCCCAGAGACCGCTCTCTTAAATGTTTCAAAATTCCCGAAATCACATGTTTGTGCTTTACATAAGCAAGTCTTCTCCACAGTATCCACGGCTGAAAGACCTGCATAATAAATATATGTGAGAGGGAAGTCAGGCATGGATCAGGAAAGGAATGCTGAAAAATAATCCACAGGAAGTATAGCTTGGAATCTTTATAGTACAGGATGGCATCAAGTGCATATCTGCTTCAATAGTAGAGGTTTCAAACTTTATCATAAGAGATCTAAATTTTATTGCATAGCTACTAAATTGGGCAGCGCATTTCTCACGGGCCTCAAAATAATTGCTGCTCTGTGCTTAAAAAGAACCAACTATACAAAGTCAATACCAACATACAAAGGAGACAAGGCTGTTACCATTCATTATGAATTGTGATTTATCCATATTGTCCTTATTTTGTTTTAAATTTACAACTTTATTGTTTAAATATTACAATTACGTCATTATGTTCTTTATTTTTCTATAATAGCTTAGCTTAATTCACATTATCAAAGATTTTCCATTAAATGTTATTACAATTTTGTCATTATTTTTTTCAAATTTTTACAAAGTTATTCATTTATTTTATTTAGAAACATGTTGATAATTGAAAATTTATCACAATATGCATTGAGTTCAATAAAACAAGCATTTTTTGGAAATTAATTTTTGCTATAATCTATAATAATAAACTTTTTATGACTACTAATTTCTTACTTTTCTACATTAAAGCCTAAATGCTAAATTTAATGATCTGTTCCTCTCAATATTCTAATTAAAATTTTTTTATCAACATACCAAATTAAAATAATTTTTTGGATTATTTTTAACAAGCACTAATTAAGAACATAATTATTTAAAAAATCTAAAAAATTTATTTAGAAATGAGATGGATAGAATAGAAGTGTAGATTGTTCTTATCACTTAAAGGTTATTTTTATCAATAATCACTATAATTCTAAACCATAAGTCAAAATCTCTCATCTCATCTACAATTTTTTTTTTCCGCCAAATATCTCATCTACAAATTTAATTTATATAATTTTTGTGTAAATAATTGTCTTTTCAACAAGCATCCAGTTAAGAAGCTAAATTCAGTGGCTACAGATATGTTTTCCAGTAGTTTTGTTTAGTGTTTAATTTTATGTTCCCAATGTGCGTTAGATGAGACTATGGCAACAATTTCCATTAACGGACAGTTATTAAGTTTATAATTGTGGGAGATTATAATAGTGGGTAGTTATATGGAGTTTGTTATTGTATGTATTTTTCTATTAAAAAGGTTATTGTGGCTTGATAAATAAATTAAGTAGAATTTTAAACAAGGTTTTGAGTGCCTATTGTAGAATTCTGTCATAATGAGCCATAATTCCTGTTACTATACAACCATAACTAGAACATGAGAACCATAATATTTGGTATCGGATAAAATAGTTATGGATGATTTACAAAGTTTACAGCAGCACTTGCAAGTCTTCTAGGCTATGTATCTAGAAGACAGAGCTAAGCAAGAGCAAGAGTGCGCTGGATGAGAGCAACAGCGTGCTGCCTATGCCGCAAAACAAGAAGTTCCATTTCCATTAGAGGAATTGGTGAGAGACATTTCAACTACAAGGTTAGATGCTTATTATGGAGAATAGAGCCTTGTTGTTAACTACAGTAGTAATGAACAAAGAATGGTGCCAGATTGAAAATGGGAGCACAAAATGTTGGAGTTACCTATGGACCTAAATATTCCAGAATAGATGTTCCTCATTTTGATTGTTCTAATGATTGGTGTTGTGATCAAGTGAACTTCAGTTTGCTCTTGAAGTTGAGATAGTTAGGGTGACTCCTTTAACTTGGAAAGGGATACACAAATATCATTGTCAAATTGAAAGGGAATGAACCTGCTTTCTTTTGGAATATTTTAAACAATGTACTTTGTGTTTTAGTGCTCCCAATCAAAGCAGTAAAATTAGAACAGCTTCCTATAAGCTTCCACAACTAGGAGCCTTGAAAATTAATCAATGGAAGTTTAATCTGTTAGGATACAAGTGTGTTCATTTACTCAAGAACATAGTGTTCCATACTTGTGCTCGAGGACAAGTGCTTTTTTGAGGGGGAGTATTATAATGAGCTATATTCAGTGGCTATACATGCTTTCAGTATTTTGTTCAGTGTTTTATTTTCTGTTTTTCCATGTGTGTACAGAAATACTTTACACTAGTGCTAAAGTAAGTTCCGATACTGTTGTGGGAAGCTAGTTATCTAGTGTTTGTTATTGTATTTCACTATTTAAAAGTTTATACATCAACGATATAATTATCCTAAAAAGAAATAAAATTATATAACTATCCTTCTCAGAAAGTTCTGCTCCCTTCGCTGGCGCATTCAGTGCAATTTTAAGGAATATCAACAAATACAGGAATCTGCCAGGCAAACATTACTGAATTTTCAATACAATTAATAACCTTTTGACAATAAATTTGAACTTGGATACCATAATACTTTATGATGAAGGAAAGACAGAGCAGCTTTCTTTGATTTTGCATTACTATATAAGTGTTAATAAATTAAATTGTAAAAGGAAGAATAGAGAGAGGAAAGCTATTGGAAAGTTGACATATCAATGTCTCATATCAAGTAAAATGATTGTGAGCTTTCTAATTTCCAAAGAATCATTTCCACTGGGTTTTAATCCCAAAACCTCCAAAAGGTGATTGAAAATTCAAAATTCATGCTATATTGCCTTAAGTCGGGTTAAGACGTGTTTGTGTTGAAGCCTAACTTCTTGTGGAGCTTTAAAAATTTTAATTAGGACAATTTTAAGTTAAAGCTTGAGCTAAAATCAACCGTAGATTTGTATTCAATATTGTCTGACAGATTATTTAAAAGACAAGACAGTTATTAGTGCATGTTGTACCAATTTGTATTTGGGCAAAAAAAAAATGTTGTACCAATTTATAACAACAATGCAAATAAAGGGCACAAAGCTTTTTTGTGCTGTGAAGTTGGATGTATTTAGGGGCACAAGATATTAAAGTGACATTAATAATCTAGATGCATATTGTCATTATCATTTCAACAAAAGGAACATAATGAAAATAAATGTTACCTGATAAAGGCAATAAGTAATCAACATTGAAAGAGATACAATAAGTGCAATCAAGACTGCAAGGTGCCTTCCTGAAGTTGAATGAAGGAGTTGTGGTATTTGAACTATAACAAATGGAATAATAGATATAGCCATTATCATTGCAGCATACCGAGTCCAAATATCAGTACTAACACCAGTGCCTGCAACCATGAAAATTTGTAGTGTGAATGGAAGAATGTAGTATCCACAAATATGTAAAGCATATTCTGAATTTTGACACCTTTCATCTGATGATCCTATCATTGCAACAGTTATTTTAAATTCCCCTGTTTGACAGTGTTTTATAGGATTATCTCTATGTCCATTCACACACTCAAACAGCTGCAGTTTACCATGTAGTAGCTCAATCTAAAAATTGTTTTGTTCGCTTCTTTTTGCTTCTCAACCGTTTTGCTGTGTAATAGAAGAGACATGATAAAAAGATTCAAATAGTTGATCAAATTTTCATGTAGGTTTGGAGCATTTTCCCTCTGATTCAAGTTCCTCAAGCATTTATATTCAAGTTCCTCAATCTTTTAGAAGCTAATGCTGGGATTAGACTAGATCACTTAGGTCCAACACTAAAAATAAGGTCATTGCATTCGTTCATGTTGCCTGACATGTTGCTCAGAGGAGTTCTGCATCTGCTACTTGGCAAGGGATTTTAGTTCTCTTCCCTCATCAAGCTACTTTACCAACGTTCTCCAACTAGGAATTATATTTGATTAAGTTTTCCCTAATCTAATAATTGGGTCTCTAAAATTTTCAATAAAAGAATCAACACAGAAGAAAATGCTGCTGTCCTCTACATGATTTCACAGGTAGCTCACTTATGCACTCAGCGTTCTGATGTCCATCAGAACAGGGACTTAATCAAGGGGGGAGAGGTGGAAGCTTGCCCTCTCAACCCACTTCAAAGTGTACATTATACCTCAATAATTTTAGTTCAGTGTTTTAGTTAGTCCTTCTAAATTTTTAATTGGTCTCTCCAAATTTAATTTTTTATAAACAATTTCAAATGTTAAAATTATTTAATGAGTTCTCCAATAAATATGGAAGATCAAAGGAAATTGTTTAGCCAAAATGCATTTTTATAGAAAAATAATTAGTTATTATTTTATAAGAAAATTATTAGAGAAATTTAGAAAAAAGATTAATCTTTGGTTTTTTTTTTTTTCCATCTATTAATTTTGGCCTAAAAATAAAATATTTTTTCTGCCCCAGCGAGTAAAGAAGATCTTTTACATAGAGCTACTTTCTGTTCTTATAAATTGGCTTGAGTTCCCTTTCATCATGTATATTTTGTAGATTGTGATAAGAATAACAAACCAGTTAAGCTGAATCCTTTCATGTTCCGCCCATTTATAGCAACTGGTCCAATATCTGTCTCCTCAATGTCACATTTGCCAACAATAATGCATGATCCCCAGATAATGGTAAGCAGCATGACTGTTGACCCGGCCAGCAAACCCATTCCAACAGAGACCTGACTTTGAGCTGTTTCTGTGCTCCCAGAAAGTCCAGAAACTATGGAGAAAAATACACTGGTTAAGCAACAAATATTTGATTTATAAAACAAACAAATTGAAGTAACAACTCCAATCACAAACCAAGCATATATATTTTCATTTTTTATTTAAATCAAGAACTGAAAATACATAGACAATTGTTACCACTACTGCTAATAACATTTTCTCCTTTGGACAAGAAGACTCAAACAAACACATTACAACCAAAGGTCCATTAGAACTATTAATATTTACAAGTCATCAATAAGCAAAGAAAATGATTGTTTGCGTTAAGATTATATAATAAAGAACAACAAAAGAACCTAAAGAGCATAAAAAAAGTGTGATGCATGACTAATGAGCATCTCTGGGTCCATCTATAAAGAAGGATTTAACAGTCAGTATTACATTTGACCCGTACGAAAATAAGATTAAGATATTTCATGCTCAACTCGACACAATAGACCATATTAAAATATTCTATTAGATGGAATTAAAAAAAAAATTGAAATTTCAACAGTAGATTGTATTAATTAACATTTCAAAATCGAAATGTCGTGTTAGGATGAACATCAGAGAAGCTAATCCAGAGAAAACATTCCAAAAGAATAACGATAATATAAAAAAGGAAATTCAACAAAGTTGTTTCCATTAAAAAATAAAACTAATTCTGAATGAAAATGAAAAGAAAAGAATAAAACAGGATCTGATCAAACCGAATGAAAACTCACCGAGAATAAGCATTGCATCCGGAAGAGCACCGAGCATAGGGAGAAACAAACCACCAACAATACCAGGTCCCAAAATCTCAAGCAAAAGCTCACTACCAGTGGACAAATAAGTAGCGGCTAAGTACATGAGATAACCATAAACAATTATCAAAAACAAGTTTCCAAGGGCCGTGGAGGTACAAGGCAAGAAGCCATAAGTCTGTTCACAAGATTCAGCCGTAGCAGAGAAAGGATTGAGAAGTAGGTAAGGTGATGTGACGCCGTTAATATTATGAAGACCATCGGAAATCAGATCGGGGGAAGATATATATCGTGAATGAACGGCGGTGATAAGTATAAGGAGAGGAAGGAGGAGGAGCAGCAGAGGTTTAGGAGACATGATTAGTTAAGTGTTAGATGTAGATGATTTTGTGGGGCTTTTATACTGTTTAAAGTGAACGGAAAAAGGAAAAGAAAAAGAAGCAGCGAATGGATTAAGATTATTGCACGGTGGCAAAGGCGCGTAACAACCGAGTGCGGGGCCGTCGGCCTGATTGATTGAGATTTGGAAAGTTATGACAATTTTAACAGATTTATTACTTAATTAATCAAAACGATATTTTACTAGATCATTACCCGCTCATTCCCGCATATATTTACAAATCCTTTAAAATTTTATATATAATTATTTTTTAAAATATTTAATAATTAAAAATTAAACTTTATTTATAAATTTTAATTTTATTTAATTATTATTTTTAAATAATAAAATAAAAATTGGATAAGACAATTATAAATTAAAAATATCAATAAAAGACTTAGTGAAAAATATTTTTCTCATATTTAACAAGAATGTAGATAAATTACTTTCCGTAATTTTATATTTCTCATAATGAATTTTTATTTATAAATAAAGATATTCATTTCGATTATATAAAATACAATAATTATTAAGTATTATTGATCATAAAAAAATTACTAAAATTTATAGACTATAATTTACTTTTATTTAATCCAACATTTTCTCAATATATATTTTATAAAGAGTATATAGTATAATTTAATTAAAATTTTTGAAAAAAAATAAATTTAAAAAGTAAATCTACTCACAATAAACCATAAAAAAAATCTATTTAAAAGTAAAATGTATTCAGATATTGGTAGACTCACGAAATTCCAAGTGGATCATAGCCTTTTGAAACTCCTAAATTTTTAGAATTTTATTCATAATTCTCAAAATTTTAATGTTTAAACTTCTAGAATTTTATTTTATTTTTATATTTAAGCATTATATATTTATGCATTATGTAATGTATGAGAAATAATTGACTTAGTTCCACTTTTAACTTGATTAGATTTATTCCATAATTAATATGATAAATTTTTTTTTTAAATTTATATATATGTATATATTTTTAAAATTTTATATTTTATTTATTTTAACAACTTTAAATGTTTATTTTAATTTATTTTCATTTTAAATTTTTTTTGAAACTATTTTCATTTTTAACTTGAATTTATTTATTTCATAATTGATGTGATAAATTTCTTATTTAAATATATATTTTTATTTCTTTTAAAAGTTTTAAATTTTGACAGATTGACACATGACAGAGTCTAGTATTGTTGTCAACTAATTTAATATATTAATAGATATATATATATATATAGTTTGATTTATTTCTTTTTTAAATTGATTTAATTCAATTCATAATTAATGTAATAAATTTTTTATCTAAATATATATATTTTAAAATTTTATATTTTTATTTATTTTAAAAAATTTAAATGTTTGTTTGATTTATTTTAATTTTTAGCTTCAATTGATTTATTCCATAATTAATGTGTTAAATTTCTTATTTGAATATATTTTTAAAATTTATATTTTTATTTATTTAAAAACTTTAAAATTTGAGAGATTGATACGTGGTAACTTATGGTGATAGTGTCAACTGATTTAGTATATAGTATAGATTTTGCTTTCAAAACAAACTACTATTGTTTTGTTTATTCAATAAAAAAACAATATTTTAAAATTTATTTGATACTTACTATTCACTAAAATTTCAAATAAGAAAAAAAAAAGTCTATATCATATCATATCATAATCATAATATTTATAATTGTAAGAAAGATGGGGGATCGGTAAAAATACCGAATTGCCCCTCTATAGTCTTTTTAAATCTTAGGATATTAAGGTAATTTTGATTAAGTTATTAATGAAATAATAATTATAAAATAAATAGGAAGCTAAAAACATAGATTTTATAAACTTAATTAAAAAATAAATAAAATTGACGTTTTAGGCTCTATTTGTTTCATGAAATATTTTCCGCATTTTCCTACGTTTGGTATATGCTGGAAAATTGGTCAAAGAAAGATATTTTTCTAGTCAAAGAGAAAACTAAGTCATTTTTCAAGAAAATGATTTCTCATTTTGAGAATGTGAAGTCATTTTTCGAATTTTGACACATCTATAAAAAACTATTAAAATTAAATAAATATATATTAATTAACATATTAACTAACGACAATCACTTTCGGCGAACTCCGGCCACTACCGACGGTCGGTCAACACACCGATCGGTGGCAGCTGGTTACCAGAAATTTAAAAAAAAATTTTATTTTATGTAATTTTCTTTTATATTTAATTATAAATTAAAAATATTAAAATTTAAATATATTAATAGCTTCTTATATAAAAAAGAAAATAATATTTTTCAAAATATCACAAATACTAGAAAATGATTTTTAAAAAAAAAAATTAAAGTGTATGACCAAATAATATAAAATAGATTTTAAAACTTAATTTAAAAAAAATTAAAGTTGAATTATAAAGTCAATTTTTTTTTCCAAACCAATATGTGTCTAAAATTTATACATCTTAAAATTTTATATTGATATGAAATTGCTTTTGATTTGAACATGTTTTTTTTTAATGCTGAATTGAACATAGTTTTTTATAATTTAGTAATTAAATAATGAATAAATTAATTGTAAAAATTATTTTAGTCATAATTAATGGTAAAAAATTACTTTAATCGTGAATTCATTCTAAAACTAAATTCAAGGTGAGTTTTATATTTGCTTGACCATTGTATGTACATAATTTATATAATATGTTTAGTTTTTATTAATTTCAAATTATGAAGGTCTGAAAAAAATAATAAATTAATACAATAAATAGAATAGGATTAAATAAATTGTGTTTTAAAATTATGAGTGGAGTCAAAAAAGAAAAAAAAATTGATTATTATAGTTTATTATTTTCTTTCAAAAAAAATTCATGAGAGCTGAATTTAATTAATTTTTTTAATAATAATTCAGTTCAAGATCAACACTTAATTTAAATTTTCATTTAGTACAAAAATTACTTATTTTTTTAAATTATTAATCAATTTTAGTTTTCATCATTTAATTTATATGTGTACTATTACACATCCCATTTTGACATATTTTTATCATATTAAAATAAATTAAATAACATATAAAATTACTAATTGTTTGATATTAAAATTTATTTAAATCATAATAAAAGTATGTCAAATTCAATTAAATAACATATATAATGAGACATTTTGGCAATTTGCATAGCACGAATGTGACTAAGAGGGGATTAACAAAAAATACCGTATTATCCCATTATTCTTCTTAATTTGAAGATATTTTAATAATTTGAAATAATTATTTATATATTAAAAATTAATAAATAAAAAATATTTAGTAAAAAAAAGGGTACAACATAATTCCTACGTTATTGCAAAATATGGCCCAATATTATTAGAAGTTTTATTAGTAGTAAATCTTACAGTTCAGGTTTTAAATTATAATTAATTAATTAATTATTATTATTATTCAATTATATTAGAATAAGAAAAGACAAAAGAAAACTATTACTTAATATTAAATTTAAATATTTTCGTGTATTATTTGTGTAAAAGATTTCTTTTTTTTGAATAATTTTAATTGAGTGGAAGTAAGAAAAAAAAGTATGGGAAGGAATAGTTTTATTTCTGTACAATTACTAACCTAAGAGAAGTTCCCAAAAAAAACCAACTGGAACATATTCTATTTTATTTTTAATTAGAGACATATTAATTCTAATAGTTATAGATTATTAAAAAAGTGAAATCATTAGTAAAAAGTAATAAGAAGTCGAACAGATTTAAGAGGTAGTTTAGATTAAGTGAATGTGAAATTGTGAGATTGTGTACAATTTTGGAAATGTAAAAACTTAGGAATGTAAAATTCTTGTATTGTTAAAATATCTGGTTTGGTATAAAAATTAAAATTCATAAATTTATATGATATTCTCGTAGATAAAATAATTGTATAAGAGAAAAAAAATAAGAGAATTCAACTTTCTCACTTCTTAAGTGAGTTTTTAATTCTTTCAAAAATGAGAGAATGTAAAATTCATGAATTATTAATCTAAAAAGTGGAACCAAACGATAGAATTTACTACAATTTATGAATCGTGTAAATTCCTTTATTTGAAATCTCAAACCAAAGTTCACTAAGAGAAGAATAAAGAAGTTGGAAAGACACTAAAGTGGACTTCCCCAAATAATTTGGAGAAAAAAAAACTTGCCTATCAAGTTACTAAAAAAAAAATCATACACTTCACTATAAATATCTTCACCATGCTCTCACGACACTAACCTTAATTCTTTTTATTCTTTGCTCTCGTGTACAAAAAAATGCAAGAAGATGGAGTCTAATTTTTCTTTATGGTTCAACTATGCTACAATTTCATGATACTAGATGATTTTATAAGGTACTAATTTACTACCTAATAGATTGGTTCTAATTTTTATGCACAAATTATTTTATCATGCATATTCCTTTTATTTTCTTATATTCCATCATATACATAACCATACAGTCTATTCAATTATCAATCACTAGGTCATCAAGAAAAATTTTTGAGATGAATTTTTTAACAGTATTATGTGTTTACATTTATTATAATTTATTTATTTTTTTGCATCACAAGAATTTATTATAATTTAAGGATCAAATTTATATTTAATATTTATTTTTAAAATTTAAGTTGATAAGTTGTCTACCTTACTTTATGAGTAGCTTTACTCTTTTGTATAATTATGGCTATAATATGTATTTTAAAATTTCTTATTAAATTATTATATTTACCATACTTCGGAGAAAAAAAAAAGTGAGATAATATTAGTATAGCTGAGTGGACCTAATTTTACCATAATTTAAATATTTAAATATTATAAACTTTCCCTATATGATTCAATATAAAAATGTTAAACATATATATTTTTAAATATTAAAAATACTTCACTAATTTTAATGATTGAAAATTTATTAAACAAAAATGATTAAAAGCCTATCAACGGGACATTTTGGTAATGTGCGTGACACGTTTTTGAAAAAATATTATTTTTTAAAATAGTGTAATTAAGCCGTTCTAAAAAAAATTGAGTATAACTACACCCTTTTATTTTTAATTTAGATCAATTTAACATTTCCGATAACTTTTCTGTTAGTCTTCCTCTAGTTAACAGTTAAATAACAAATTTACCTCTTAGTTTTATTTAAATTTTATATTTATGTCACACTAATATAAATTTTAAAAAATATATATTTATTTTCTAAATTTTAGTATGGTTAAATTTTGATAAAAATTATACAATAATATTTTTATGTCTTACCTATTATTTTAAATAAAATACCAATATTGTAGATACTTTAAAGTAATTTTTTATTACTTAAAAATAAAATATAATTTTTTGAATATTTTAAAATAAAATACCAATATTTATCGATATTTTTTTATATATGTGTGTTAGTTTTAAATAAAATAATGTTTAAAATAAGTTAATTTTACTAAACAAATAAAAAAATATTTTTTTCCTAATTAATGGTCATGATTTAAATGTGTATATTTTTGAATTTTCTAAAATATAAATATTTAAATAAATTAATTTTTCTTAATTAAAATATTTTAATTCCATAATTAATACCATAATTTGTGAAATTTAATATTAGTTTTGAATTTAATTTTTTAATCTAGAAAAAAAAAACTTAATTTCCAGTTTGATTGTTATCCAATTTTTCCATTTTAAAAATCGAATCATTGACTACTTCATAGTTTAATCATTCCAACCAACCAGTCCGATTTTGAAAGGGTATCAATCACTTTTTCTTTAATTAAATGAATCATATAAAGATATTTTATAAAATTTTTTTACTTTATTCTAATCAAATTGGAACTTAAAATTTTTTAAAAAGTATTTAAAAAAATTAACTATTATTGGGCTTGTTTGGTAAGTTGGAATAATGAGGTAGGTATGAGAATAAAATTTTATTTTCAAAATTTACTTTGTTTGATAGAAAAAAAAAAAGAAGAAGATTGGAAATTGGAATAAAAGTTTAGTAATAAATTTGAAATATTATTAGATTTTTAAACCTAAAAAATATGTGGGATGAAATTTATATTTCAATTGCTATTCCTTTAATCTCATTTCCGTTGAATTATTTCCAATCCCATTCTCACATTCCTGATTACCAAACAGGTCTTGTTTAATTATTATGCATATATGACGATAAAAAGTAAGAATTAGTAATAGCAAATTTATTTGTAACTTGAAATTGAATTCGACAAATATTGAAATTATCAAAGGTTTGATTTATACAAGCTATATTCATTTTACATATAAATTATAATTTGTGATTCAATTTGCAAATCAACATATAACTCATTTAAATTTTATTTTATTCATAATTTTTTTAAAAAATTTATATTAGTGCGGTATAAACATAAAGTTTAAATGAAAATAAGGGATAAAATTATCATTTTACTATTGACTAACTGAAAAGTTAACAAAAGGGGGAATAAATTTCATTAGTCGTCTTTCAACTTATCACTAATTTATTTTTTTGTCATTCAGTTTCAAAATGTTACACATTTATACTTGAACTTACAATTTTGTAACATCATCGTCCTTCCATTAACGGTAAGTTGACAAAAGGATGACGATGTTACAAAATTATAAAGTTCAAGTATATATGTGTAACATTTTGAAAGTGAAGAACGAAAGTGTGCATTAGTGATAAATTGAATGACGGCCAATGAAATTTACTCGATAGGTTAGTATGAAAATTTAAAAATTTATACAATTAATTATTATGAATATATTTCAAAGTTAATTATGTAATAATTTTAAAAATGTTATTAACTCAATATAAAATTTTTAATCAATTTCAAAGTTTATTTTATTTTTGTTAAATATCATGCTGATTAAGAATGAAAGTAATTTTAAAAATGTTATTGACTCAATATAAAATATTTTAACAATTTCAAATTTTATTTTATTTTTGTTAAATATCATGCAGATTAAGCATGAAAGTAAAGAATTTTTTAAAAAAATTCAAATGGTAAATAAAATAATTCTAGAATTTACCATATTTTTTTCTTGTAGAGTTTGATTTTATTATTATTACTATTTCTATATTTATATTTTTTCATTCAAATATAATTTTAAAATTAAAATTTATGTGAGGTGGCATAAAATCTAAATAATTATTTATTTTATCATCTTTGTTCATGAACTTATTATCATTCTTTTTTTTTCCCCTTCAAATATGATTATTTGAGATGATATAAGACCTATAAAATTATGTTCTTTACAATTTTATTAAAATATGAGACAATAAGAAAGATAACAATATAAACAATAAAAATTTGTTAAGGAAATTTTTTTTAGAATCGAAATTAAGCGGAATTTTTTTAACTTCTAGTAGTTATTATAGATAGACTATAGATATAACTATTATTGATAGATTGATATTCATATATTTACTTAAAATCAATTATCTTTGATACGGATCAACCTAAAATGGGCCTAGAAAAATATGGGCCCCCAAGGGGAAATTAAGGCCCGTACTAGAAGGCCATGTTCATCATAAGCATTGCCACGTGGACCACTCACAACGTGCCACATGGCTCCACAAACTATTATATATATAATACATGTTGTCACACTTTTTCGGGTACATTCACAAAAACCTTAAACTACTCAAATACATTTTCTAAAGGATTCAGAGCGAGTCTAAAGCATTCAGATTCATTACTGACTTGAGC
>CAOJBK011488883.1:0-15642 GCA_948294925.1 Codiaeum variegatum | reverse complement strand
CCTAGCTAAGATCAGGAATCCATAATGAAGGGACTCGAGTGCATGGTAATTATGATCGATGGATCCATGATTATATGTTTATTGACTTGATCATCCATATTCATTCCTATTTAGGTAGTCACGATATGTTATGATAGATGTTACTCATGACTTATGGGACTATGTATGAAATGGGATTCTATAAATCGACAAAGGAAAAAGTGTTTTTTCTTTATCTCGTTGCTATTTAGGACATGAACCTGGTGAGTTACATACAGTAAAGTATTACGCAAGCAATGGGTAAGGTTATTATATTTAATATTTAATTGAAGTGTTCAATTAATTATTAATTATAATCAAATTGAACTTGTGATTAAATTCACAAAGACCCTAGTATGTTTTAAAGTTCATTTCAAAAGAGTGTATTTCAATTTAGTTAATTTTATATGAGATACAAAACATTATGGACTAAATTTAAATTTGTACTTGGACTTAGGAAGAATAATTAGTTATGAGATAACATATTGTGTAGAAATTCTCCACTAACCAAAAAGTGATACCAACTGATACTCCACTAGCTCATGACATGACAAGTGTTTTCATGCAATTCACTAGGTCATGACATATGTCCAAATTAGTGGAGAAGAGAAGTGACTCACCTAGTTAATGGATGTTCTCTATAAGATCCACCATATAAAAGGAAGAAAAGGTTGTTTTTGCCTAAGTTAAGTCAAAAATACAAAAAAAAAAAGAACTTAGTAATTTCCAGATTTTGAGTGAGAGTGTGGAGAAAACATTGTAGTGTTCAAGACATTCTCTTCATCTTAACTCATAGCTCTAGGAATTAACCTAAGCCAAGGAGTCCAAGACCTAAGATGCTCAATTATTCCCTTGACTTGGAGTTGAGACTTGAACCTAAGCAAAGGTGAAACATAGAAAGCCAAAGGGACCAAGTCATTTATCAAGTGTGAAGGGGATTCCTTACTTGTGCAAATTTGGTGTGAGATATCTAGAGGCTTCACAATTGAGGAGCTAAACGAAGGAGGGAGAAAAGGTATTTGATACAGTATTCTTTTCTTTTTTGTTATGTTTTGTGTTTTGCACAAAATTGGAATATCAAGTCTTTATTGGGTGAAATATGGTAAAAAATGTGTTCAAGTGATTTCATCACATTAACCAATTTTGTTAAAAGAGTTTTAACAAAAAAAAAGGCTTTTATAGGAAATAAATTATTTTTATATGTTAATAAGTTTCAAAATCAAAAACTCATAAAAGTGAACAAAATTTATTTCCCGCTTCAACTACATGATTCATATTTCCCTTTAAATGGTATCGATATCACCCAATTTATATACAAAACCCTCTCTAAACTAGCATATGGACATATGGTAGTTTTCCATATGGGCATATGGTCAAGTCCATACGGTTGTATAGGGTTTTTCCATACGGTCATATGCTGTTAAACTTGGTTTGTCTACCTTTCTGTACTACTATACGATCATATGGAGATCCTCTATATGGGTGTATTGAAAAAAATTTGGTATACACTCCAAAAGGTTGGAAATTTGCAACACATTCTTAATATATAAAAGTTATATAATATTATATTGTGTTTGGTTGGAATGAATGGTTGATCATGGACTAACTTCATTATGAATGGATGTTATTGGGCATGTAATAATATTCTTTTATTATGTGTGAAGGGTTGTAATTAATTATTAATCACTAGTTTTGGATGTAATTAAATTCCTTAAGCCTTTGAGCAAACTTTGTAATGTATTGCCTTAGTATGCCAATGATACTTATGTATACATAGAAGATGTGAAGATGCAAGAACAAGAGGAGGTTTAACCCTTGAAGATGCCAAGAAGGAGATATAAGATCTTAGAGTAGGATCTAGAATGTATGCTTGTAAATTGATAACCCTAAACCCCTCACTCATTCCTTATGGCTAGGAATTGAGTCCAATAATCCATGATCAAACCTATGTTAAGTTGTCCATTTTATGATATATATGTGATATGCATGCAATGAATCTAAAATAGATAATGTTCAAAGTGAGACCTTATTAATAATTGTCCTAAAAAATCTTTCAAAGAAATATTAAGTCTAGGTTCTCCATTAGTGCAATGTTTCTTAAAAGTGTTTCTTGAAACATTGTATATCATGTGATGTTGCAAGTATAAGATACATTGTGTGTCTAGAATGGCAATGAGTACCTAAACCACATGATGTTCAAATCCTCATACTCATTGGTCTGATGTGATTGACTTAACTAATGTGAAAGTCTTAGAAAGACAATGTGTAGCTTATGATCAGACACATTAGAAGCCATATAGATTGAATCTTATAAGAGTTATGATGAGTAAGAGTTGCTCACTTGTAAGAAATCATTCCTTAGAAAGACAATCAGTAGCTTACAGGATTTATGAAAAAGAGTTGTTTGCCTTGTAAGATTTCACTTGACCCACTAAAGATTCACCCCAATGGAATCTCTGTTTCCTATTTGAAAGAGTCAGATTCACCAAATTAGTGGGAGTACCATTTTAATTGGAAGAGCAAAGTCATTATGGTATGTTACATTTACATTAATAAAAGGACTAATTAATCTTGTAATTTTCTGTACTTATTTTTTATTATCATAAGTAAATTGAATCCCATTGCATGCCTCCTAGATGAAAACTGGCTTGTTGGAACATACTATATAGATTGGCTTAGGAGTTTAAGACTTGTACTCTCCTATGAAAAGATTATTTATGTACTTGATTAGGGTGTTCCTGGACCTTTGCCCTAAAGGGTTAGTCCTGAGGAACATCATATGCAAGAAAGATGCATATTACAAGCATCCATATCAAAGGAATTGCATAAGCAACAAGAGAATATGGCTGAGGTGTATGAAATTTTATTTCACCTGAAAGATCTTTATGGCGAGCAAAGTCACACCGCTAGATATGATATATCTAGGGAATTATTCCAAGCCAAAATGCGAGAGGGTGAGAAGGTTAGGCCATATGTTCATAAGATGATAAGGCTTATTAAGAAATTACAGAACCTAGACTTCTCTATGGATACCGACCTTTAAATGGATTTGATCCTACAATCCCTACCAAACTCTATCTCAAATTTCATTATGAATTTCCATATGAATAAGATTGAGTGCACTCTTACTGAATTGAATAAAAATTTGTCACCCCTCAAAAAGACATGAAAGGTGGAAAGGGTAAGGATGTTATTCTTGTTGCTTCTTCTAGAGGGACTAAGAAGAAGAAATGCAAAAAGTAGGCATTCCAACTCAAGCCTACCAGTGGTGTAAGTAGGGAGAAAACCACATTTAGTCAATTGTGATGGTGTAAGTAAGGGTGCTTCACTAGGAAAGTGTTTCAATTGTGATGGTGTTGGGCATTGGAAGAGGAATTATCTAAAGTTTTTGGAATACTTAAAGGACATAGAAATAAGGAACAAGAAGAAGAATAAACCTTATGACGGTATGTCTCTTGGTCATCCTAGTTTTGATGCACTAACTAGCTCATCTATTGCTTGGATACATGATAGTGATACAACTTCTCATATTTGTGCTTCTATATAGGTAATGACAAGTAGTGAAGGCTTGGATGATGATGAGGTGACCTTAAAGCTTGGGAATGGAGTAAGTGTTGCTGGCTTTAGCGTCTACATATATTAATCTTAGAGATTGTTGTAGATACATAATGCTTTCAAGAACATAATTTCTTTTTATTGTTTAACTACTATCGGATAAGAAATTTTGTTTAAAAATTCTATTTGTGAAATATATTTTGAAAACAAACTTGTTGGTATGGGTTATGTACCTGATGGTCTATATTATCTTGATAATGGTGTTAACGACATTTATCCAACACAACTCATATAAATTCCATGATTAAACCTAACTCTATTTTAAAATTAATTTGGCATCTTAGACGAGGCCATATAGCTGAAGATAGGATTCTAAAGTTAGAGAACATGGGGATCTTAGAAATAATAAGAAATGACCCTACTCCAATTTATGAATCACCCTTTATGGGACAAAGTGAAAGAGCCAAAGAAATTTTGAAAATCATACATTGTGATGTATGTGGACCATTTAGAGAAATGGATGGAAGTTGTATTTCATCACATTTACTGATGACCTTTCTAGGTTCGATTATGTTTATTTAATGAAACACAAATATGAATCCTTTGAAAAGTTCAAAGAGTTCATGAAAGAAGTTCAAAACCAAAATAAGAAAAATATTAAAATCCTTCGATCAGATCGAGGAGGTGAATATTTGAGTATTGAGTTTAAGGACTTCATGAAGGAGCATGGAATTATATCACAATTGGCTCCTTTAGGAATGCCTTTGTTAAATGTGGTATTTGAAAGGAGAAATCGTATTTTATTCAAAATGGTACGATCGATGATGAGCTATACTAACTTGACTATCTCTTTTTAGGGATTTGCACTTGAGACAAAATCCTATGTCCTCAATAGGGTTCCTTCCAAATTAGTTTCAACTACACCATATGAGATATGGCATAATAGATAACCAAGTCTTAAGCACATTAAGATTTGGGGTTGTCCAGCTTACATCAAAAAGCTGAAAATAGATAAGTTGGAAGAGAGATCCTATGTAGGAAGGTTTGTTGGATATCTTAAAGGTGGTTTAGGATACTATTTCTGTATTCCTATTGAGCAAATAATAATTGTTAGCCGAGATGTCATTTTTCTTGAGAAAGAGTTTCTTCAAGAAGTTGGCAAATGAAGAGAAATAGTTTTGGATAAGGAGTCATCCAAAGAGATCCAATAAGAAGATCATAAACCCAATGAGGAAGTACCAATTGAAAATGCATCCACACTAATTACTCAAAGGTCTAGTAGAGTATCTCATCCTCTGGAAAGATATGCACTCATTCATGAGAATGAATAAGAGTTGTACAATTATGAGAATGAACCTACAACATATGAAGAAGCTATATCAGATATAGATTCTTCGAATTGGTTAGAAGCTATAAAATCTAAAATGGATTCCATATATGTCAATCAAGTCTAGGAACTTATTGATCCTCCTAAAGGAATTATACCAATAGGGATTAAAGGGTCTTTAAGCAAAATATTGGTGAGGATGAAAACATTGAAACCTATAAAGCTAGGCTTATAGTGAATGGGTTTCACCAACGAGATAGAATAGACTACAATGAGACTTTTTCTTCTATAGCCATGCTTAAATCTATTCAGATTTTGTTGGATATTACAGCACACTATGATTATGAGATTTGGCAAATGGATGTCAAAACTACTTTCCTTAATGGGCACATTGAAGAAAACATTTTCATGGAACAACCTAGAGGTTTTAAATCTCAGGACCATTCCAAAGTGTATAAGCTTAAGAGATCTATTTATGGTCTTAAGCTAGCTTCGAGGAGTTGGAATCTTTATTTTGATAAGACAATCAAAGAGTATGATTTAATAAAAAATGAAGATGAACCATGTGTGTACAAAAAGGTTAGTGGGAGTGCCATCATTATCCTTGTACTCTATATGGATGATATCCTATTGATTGGAAATGACATCAGTATGCTCACAAAAGTGAAAATATGGTTATCCTAGAACTTCTCCTTGAAAAATTTTTAAGATGCAACTTACATTCTTGGTATTCACATCTATAGAGATAGAACGAAGAGAATGATAGGGCTCTATCAAAGAAAGTACTTGGAACGAATGTTGAAATGATTCAACATGGAAGATTCTAAGAAGGGATTATTTCCTGTGAAGCACAATATCCACCTTTCTAAGGCTATGTCACCTCGAACACCTGAAGAAAGGGAAAATATGGAAAATATTCCATATGCTTTGGCTATTGGAAGTCTTATGTACATTATTTTATGTACGAGGCCGAATATCGCATATGTTGTTAGTGTGACTAGTAGATTTCAATCTAATCTAGGATTAGATCACTGGACAACAGTCAAAGCTATCCTTAAGTACTTGAGAAAGAATAAGGATTTAGTTTGGATATATAGAGGAGGTGACTTGAGGATTGACAGTTTCATAGATTCTAATTTCCAATCAGATGTGGATGATAAAAAGTCTATCTCTGGATTTGTATTTACCTATAATTGAACAGAAGTTAGGTGGAAGAGTTCCAAGCAAGTGACGACTATTGATTCCATTATAGAAGGTGAGTATATTTCTGCATCTAATGTTGTAAAGGAAGGTGTTTGGATTCGAAAGTTCATGACAAAACTAGAAGTGGTTTCTTCCAATTAGTTGTTGGTCTCTTTCTACTGCGATAATAATGGAGCCATTGCTCAAGAAAAGGAACCAAGGTCTCACCAAAATTCTAAACACATCGAAAGACATTTTCATATTATAAGAGAAATCATTGGGACAAGTGATGTAGCCGTGCAGAAAATAGCTTCAGCTGATAACACGGTTGAACCACTGACTGAAGCTATGAGTAAGAAGTAGTAGGAGTTTCATCTTATAAAGATGGGACTAAGATACTCTAATTAGTGGCTCTAGGATTAGCTTTAGTGTAAGTGGGAGATTGTTAGACCTGTATTCCCTTGAGCTTATTGTAAATGTAATAATTGAATCCCAATGGCAATAAAATATATTTTATTTAAATGAAATCCACATTTGTTATAAATTATATATGTTCCATTAGTATTTTGAATGAAAATCTATTCTTAAAGAGTTTAAGAACATGAGTGACAGATTCTCTTTTCCATTATACTATAAAATGTGTTCATAGTCATAGAATTATCGATTGGGACATCGATAATTAGGAAGACCATCTCCATTATTGTCATCCATTGTAAGTATGTGATACTTATGGTAAAGGAGGTAGTGAGTCTTATGCTACAGACATGTGATATCGTGACAACATGTGGACTCTTACGTGATGAGTAAGTTTAATAAGTAACGTTAGATGATGAATACATGGGTTATACCATAGTCAATATTTAATCGTCTAGGTCAAAATTGTGCATATAATCCTCTAACTTGATGAATACATGGGTTATACCACGATCAATATTTTTCATATCCACTGTGCAGCTCGTATTTCCCTTAAAATGGTATCGAAGCCACCAAATTTATGTGCAAAACCTTCTCTGGACTAGCATACAAGTAAATGGAATTGTTCCATATGGGCATATACTCAAGACCATACGATTGTATGGGAGTTTTCCATATGGTCGTATGGTGTTAACTTAGGTTCGCCTACCATTCTGTACTATTATATAGTTGTATGGAAAGATACATTTGTATGGAAGGCAGATTTGGTATACACTCCAAAAGGTTGGAAAGTTACAACACATACTAAATATATAAGAGTTATATGTTCTTGTATTGTATTAGGTTGGGATGAATGGTTAATCATAGACTAAAATGATAATGTATAAATGTTATTGGGGAAGTAATAATATTCTTTTATTATGGGAAAGTTGTAATTAATTATTAATTACTAGTTTAGGATGTAATTGAATTCATTGAGCCTTTGAGCATACTCTGTAATGTAATTGTGCCTTGGTTTGCCAAGGATGCCTATGTACACGTAAATGATGTGGAGATACAACTACAAGAGGAGATTCAACCATTGATGATTCTAAGAGGGAGCTATAAGATCTTACAGTAGGATCTAGAATGTATGTTTATAAATTGATAACCCCTCACTCATTCCTTGTGGGTAGGAATTGAGTCTAATAGTCCATGATCAAAACTATGTTGTCCATTTTATGATGTATATGTGAGATGCATGTAATGAATCTAAAATGGATAATGTTCAAAGTGAGACCTAATTAATAATTTCCCTAAAGAAATCTTCCAAAGAAAATATTAAGTCTAGGCTCTCCATTGGTGCAATTTATCTTGAAAGTGTTTCTTGATACATTGTACAACATGTGATATTGCAAGCATAGGATACATTGTGTGTCTAGAATGGTAATGAGTACCTGAACCACAAAATGTTCAAATCCTCATACTTGTTGGTCCAATAGGATTGACTTAACTAATGTGAAAGACATAGAAAGACAATGTGTAGCTTACGGTCAGACACATTAAAAGCCATTTATATTGAATC
Organism: Codiaeum variegatum; assembly: GCA_948294925.1. NCBI lineage: Eukaryota > Viridiplantae > Streptophyta > Magnoliopsida > Malpighiales > Euphorbiaceae > Codiaeum > Codiaeum variegatum. The sequence goes on along the minus strand of CAOJBK011488883.1, from coordinate 7,582 downwards.
TCATAAGAGTTGAGATGAGAAAGAGTTGCTCACTTATAAGAAATCAATTATTAGAAAGATAATGTGTAGCTTACAGGATTGATGAACAAGAGTTGTTTGCCTTGTAAGATTTTAATCTACCCACTTGAGATTCACCCTAATGGAATCTCCATTTCCTATTTGGAAGTGCAGAATTTGCCAAGTTAGTGGAAGTACCATTTTGATTTAAAGACCAAAGTCATTATGGTGTGTTACGTTTACATTAGTAAGGGGCTAATTTAATCTTGTTATTTTCTGCAGTTATTTCTTATAATCTTGAGTAAATCAAATCCCATTGCAAACCTCCTAGATGAAAATAGACTCGTTGGACCAAACTATATAGATTGGCTTCTGAGCCAGCTAACGCATCAACTAGTAGGTTACTGTGAAGAAGGGGGAAGTCATCTTTAGAGCATGCCTTGTTTAGATCTAGGTAATCTACACATTCTAACTTTCCCAACATTCTTTGGTACTGGGACAATGTTGGCTAACCAGGATGGATAGTTGATCGGTTTAATGAACTGATGAGATAGTTGTTTCGAGACTTCTTCTTTGATTGGAATGGACCATATATGAACCCATATTTTTACACGATCAGATCCTACCCGTCAATACAAGCTCATAGATTCAAACCTTGTCGGGCCTCAAATTGACTCAGAAAACATAAAAAACCAAATTGAATCGAACTAGATCGAACCTTGAAAATTGGGCTCATGCATCAAGGCCTAAATGCATGAGTCTAAGCCCAAACACATCAGTTTAAGGCCTAACTCATGCGTTTAGGCCTAAACACATGCTCAGACGCATGAGTCAGGGCTCTGATATACCGACCTAGTTTTTTGATGCAATTTTCTATAAATTTGACCCCCTAGGTGTTTTGTGTGAAATTGTATATATTTTTCTTTTACATTTAATCTTATTTATGTCCAAATTTTGCATTTTATGTGTTTTTTAAGTGGTTTTTAGAGAAAAATAGAAAACTATTCAAAAAGGAGTTATTTGATCAAAAGATTGAGTTCCTAAGCGAATGGAATAACATGGAGCAATTTTTGAAGGACTTTTGAAAGCTTTATAGAAGACATAGGTCATGCCTAGGACCTTTAGGCTGTGCGATGAGCCGTACAAGTTACTGTAAAGAAGGGCTTGAAGAATTCATGCCAGGCACAGGCCGTGTGGATCCATTTTGGACCCATGCGCTGCCCCATGTTGATTATTGTACAAATTGAAAGTTGGGATCATAAAACACATAAAAATGAACACAATAAATGGCTTAGCGCATGGGCCATTGAGTACTTTAAAAGAGCCAAGTCAATTTCTGAATCAGTATAGAAAAAGGAATTTTTGTGCGATTTGGACATCCTAAACCTAGTTTTTCATGATATAAAGAGTGTTATTGATGCCTATGAGAGAGGAGATCATCCGAACTACTCTAAACAAGTTTTTCTTGAGAGAGAATTAGTTTAGAATTATTTTAGGTGAGCTTCTGAGTGTTTGTTTTCATTAGTGTTTCATAAGTTTTGTTGTTCTTTATTAATTTAGTTTTTGTTAAAAATTGAAGTTGAAATTTCGCCAAGGATATTGAGATTTTTCAACTCTTTAACTGAGGTTTCTATTCTTAACTTAATTACTTTAATCCTTTGAGTTATTTCTACATTAAGGAGATTAAGCAAGATTTCTCTTAGAATTATTGTTGATATGTTAAGAATCAAACAATCATGAACTAAATTCATTGTTCTCTAGAGATTGAAGCTTGTAGTTTTGATATGATTAATTGTTATTAATTTATTAATTGGGTTAAACCTTTGCTTGATTGAATTGAATTAATTCTAATAATTGATTGCTTGATCACCCATTAGTTAAATTAGGGTTTGGATGATGGAGTAAGAGTGGAATTCTAAATCTAGAACTATTCAATTTAGATTCTAAAATGAATTAGAAATTTAAGTTTTAGTCTTAACTCCTTTAATTGATGCAAGTTTTCCTTAGATTACTTCTATGAATACGATAACTAATAGAATAAGCTCTAATTGAATGATTGCATTAAGAATGTTAAACCTAATTAATAGAATTAACAGTACCAAATCATAAAGGATAGAGTATGGATTGTTAATTTCTCTAGACTTGTTCATACCATTGCACATTCATCAATTTCATTATTTGCTTATTTAAATTTATTTCTTTTCAAAATATAACTTCAAATTCCTTTTTACTTTTACTAGCACTTTTTAAGAAATAGAATAGTAAAGCTAAACAAATCCTTAGATCCTTGGGAGATATGACCTTGGTTCTCATCACTTACTACAATAACTCATATACTAGTGGTCACTATTTGTTAGTATATTTTGAGGCAAATAAGTTTTTGGTGCTATTACCGGGGATCAAAAATAGATCCTGTAAGGTGTTAGTACTTTGTTTCTTTGTTTCTTTGCCTTTTAGTTTGCTATTTCCTTTTTATTTTCTATTATTTTTCCCAATTTTATGCTCAGGATAAGATGTCTTGAAGGATAACTTATCCCTTTTATTGATAATGTGCATAAGATTGGAATGGAGAATAGAGACAATAGGGAGGACCCACCAGCAATTCAGGATCCACCTATAAATAACAGGGAGATTGAGGAAGTAGATCCATAAAACTGAGGTAATGGGAACTGAGTTAACTCACCTAGAATAATGGATGAGGAAAGGAGACTTATGAAAGATTTTGCTAAACCGTTCATTGGTACGACTACTTCTTCCATCTGCCTAGACACGACAACAAGGAATTATGAGCTGAAATCCATCCATTATAATATGTTGTCATCATTTCTTAGGATGGCTAATGAGGTTCCTCTTAACTTAATTCGGGATTTTTATTCGATAATTCAAACTATTCCTCTTCAAGGTCTGAATGAGGATCAATTGAGAATCAAGTATTTTCCTTATACTTTGAAAGATGTTGCTAAGACTAGGTTAATGACTTTGCCTCCTAATTCTTTGACCACGTGGGAAGAGGTTTACAATAAATTCATGCAAAAATTTTATTCCCACCAAAAGACAGCTAACTTGCGTACAAAGATTGCTACTTTTACTCAAATGGAAGGAGAGCCCTTCAATAAGGCATGAGAACACTTTAAGATGTTGCAAATTTAATACCCATATCATCATTATTGTTTGCAATTATTAAATCAGTTCTTTTATGATGGGCTTAATTGTCACAACCAAGGGATAGTTGATAATGCAGTCGGAGGTTCCATGAGTAAGGTTACCCCTGATGAGGCATATCAATTGTTTGAAATGCTTGGAACTAATTCCCAGCAAAATAGTGTAAGGGATATGTGAGCTATTTCATATGAGGTATCACATAGCAAAGACATGATCATGCAAATTGCTAAATTGACTCGCTAAGTTGAGCTGCTAAAAAGTCAAGGTAACACACCAGTTCATGGTCGATAGGTGTGTGCAGTGTGTGGACTACAAGGACATGGTGCTATTGTTTGTCCTTCCAGTTTTAATTCTATTCCTAGTGAAGTTGAGGAAGCTCAAGTGCTTAATGGATTCTAGCTAAGGGTTCAAAATAATCCATATTCTAACATATATAACCTTGTTGGAGAAATCACCCTAACTTTGGGTTGAAAAATAATAATGCTCAAGTGACTCAAGTCATATAAAGGAGGCTATATCAAGGAGAAAATTCTGGATCTTAATAATAACCTAGAAATTTGAGTTTGGAGGAAACCTTAAATAAGTTTATTTAAGTAAGTACCCAAACTCAAGAGGGAAATAATAGAAGGTTTGATTCTATAGAGGCTTTAATGAGGAAAGTGGAGGCCTAAGTGGGTCAAATTGCTACACAAATGCACAATAAGGAACAAGGAAAGTTTCCAAGTCAACCGGAGCAAGCTAAGGCCATCACGGTCCTTAGAAGTGGTAAGGTTATTGATAATAATGCTGGTTCTAACCTTTGTGATGTAGTTGACGAGGAGCATAATAAGGAGCATAGTGAGGTTAATGCGACCAACAAGCAACCTTGTGCTTGGAACCAAATTAATATGAAATAGAACCCAAGAACCATTCATAATTTAAGTAAAAGGTCAGGAACTTGACCTAATCCGAACCTTGCTGGAGAGAACCAAAGTTATTAAAGGAGCTTGACCCAATTCGAACCATACTAAAGAGAACCAGAGCTATCAAGTTTTAAGAAGCTTGACCCAATTTGAACCTTACTAAAGGGAACCAAAGCTATCAAGGGGTTGGATGCCATAAGTTGCCTTGATAAGTCCAGGTTTGAGTTTTTAGCAAAGAATCAAGAAGAATTCCTTACAAAAGTGAAAGAAAACTCAATATTTCATTGATAATCATAATCTGTCTAAAAATACAGAATTTGATTTATTTTTATACTTGGAACATCCCTCCAAGAATGAGAAAAGTTACTTTAACTTCCTAGGTCTATTTGCAGTTCCCTAGGTGCTTGGAACATCCCTCCAAGAATAGGAAGAAACACACTAATTCAATTTCCCTAGATTCAATGTACTAATATGGATAAGTATTTCTAAGCATAAAATATGTCTAATTTAGTTAAACTTTGGACTTAAAATTGTTAGTCATAAAACCTAATGTAACAGACCTAAAAATTGACCAATTGAGTAAAAATGACGCCCCTCATGCATAACCAACACCATAAGACATCTCTTCCCTATAAAAATAAGTGAACATATTTGGTGTAGCCTTACACACTTCTTAAACAACTTATTTATTGTGCATTTCCATGATTAAGCCTTAAAGTGCTTCCTTCATTCTTTTAGCCTTTGATCTTGCCATTGGTCCACCAATTCCATGCAATAAGTCTTAGGTTTCTTTAGGAGTCCAACATTATTGATTGAGGTCAGCACCATGATCTTTATTAGAGGTGCTAAAGGAGAAAGAAGAAGAAGAAAAGGAGAGCCCAACTCCTTCAATGCTTCACAAGGCAATTGGTCCTTACAGATCGCCTATTCCCTTTCCTGAAAGGCTCAAAAGAGATAAGAATGATAAATAATTTGAGGAGCTTTTCAAGATGTTATCAAAGGTAAGCATAAATCTTCCCTTACTTGATGTAGTTCTAAAAAAATTCTAGCTTATGCAAAATTTTTCAAAGAACATAATTCTGAAAATCATAAGCTGGAATTAGATGAAAATATTATTGTTTTAGAGGTAGCATAAGTTACCTCCAAAAGCTAAAGATCTTGGAAGTTTTGTAAATAATATTGAGTTAGGTAATGGAGAAGAGGCAAGAGGCATAATTGATCTAGGTGCTAGTATAAATTTAATCCCATATGCCTTATTTCTCCAATAGAATTTGGGTGAGTTGAAACCCATAAAAATGTGCTTGTAGTTAGCTAATAGGTCATTGAGATTCCCTAAGGGAATTATTGAGGATGTGCTAGTTCAAGTTAATTGTGCCTGTTGATTTTGTTATGCTTGAAATGGGTGATGGATTGACTAATAGGTCAGAATTGCATATCTTATTGGGTAGACCTTTCATGGAAACCACTAACACTATTATTGATGTTAAACATGGAGAATTGACTATGTCTATTTTGAGTTGTACTGTTGAATTTTCCATATTTAAGAATTTCACACACTATGGCACAATACAAATGGAAAATTCACCCATTGATGAAGGTTGCTTTATTGATTATATTGATTCTACTGTGAATGGCATAATTGAGCAACATGTTTTTTATGATGAGCTTGAATCTGCACTTCTAATTGATGAAGGAATTGAGCCCATAGTTTCTGAAATTGTTGGTTATCTAGATAATTTAAATAAAGCTTAAATTGTTAAGAATGATATGGTAAAGACTTTAGATGTTACATTGAACCAAAGTGTTGATAAGGAATCTTCTCAAAATTTAGAGCTTAAAGAGCTCCCTAAACATCTAAAGTATATTTTTCTAAGGAAGGGAAAATCTTTGTCGTGATTATATCGTCTAAATTGAGTGAGGCCGAGGAAAAAAGGGTAGTAGTTGAACTTAAAAGACTAAAAAATGCCATAGGTTGGGGTTTGAGTGACATTAATAGTATTAGTCCTTCCACTTGCATACATAGAATAATTTTAGAGGAAGGGGCTCAGCCAAAGAGGGATATGCCCTGTAGGTTGAACCCAACTTTGAGTGAGGTAGTAAAGCAAAAAGTCCTTAAGTTCTTGAAAGAAGGGGTAATTTTCCCCATCGCTGATAGTGAGTGGGTTAGTCATGTTTATGTGGTTCCCAAGAAAATGGGGATCACCGTGGTGAAGAATGAGAAGAATGAACTAGTCCCCACTAGAACGGTGATAGGGTGGTACAAGTGCATTGATTACAGAAAATTAAATAATGCTACCAAAAAGGATCACTTTCCCTTATCATTCATCGACCAAATATTAGATAAGTTAGCCAGCCATGCATACTATTATTTTCTTGATGGACTTTCAGGTTACTATCAATTGGCTATTGCTTCGAGTATCAGGCCAAGATGAATTTCACGTGCCCCTTTGGCACGTTTGCTTTCAGACGTATGCCTTTTGGCCTTTGTAATGCATCGGCAACTTTTCAGAGATGTATGATGTTAGTTTTTTTTACATGATTAATGACTACATCAAGGTATTTATGGATGACTTTTATGTTTTTGAAAACTCTTTTGATGATTACTTAAACAAATTAGTTTATGTTTTAGAAATATGTATTGAATGCACTCTTACTTTGAGTTCAGAGAAAAGTCACTTTATGGTTGATCATGGCATTGTTTTGGGTCACATAGTCTTTAGTAAAGGTATGGAAGTTGATAAAATTTAAATTAATTTAATTACTAATTTATCCCATCCCACATCTATTAAAAGGGTAAGAAGTTTTTTTGGGTGTGTCGATTTTTATAGAAGATTCATAAAATATTTTTCCAAAATAAGCCAACCTTTGAGTAGATTATTAGGAAAATATGTTTCTTTTGAATTTGATGATAAATGCATGACAGCTTTCCATACCTTGAAAGAGAACTAACTTCTGCATCTCTTATTGTTGCCCCTGATTGGTCTTTACCTTTTGAGCTGATGTGTGATGCATCTAACTATGCATTAGGGGTTGTTTTGGGACAAAGGGTTGACAAAATTTTCAGAGTCATATATTATGCAAGTCTAACCCTTTTCAGTCTTCAATTGAATTACACCATAACTAAAAAAGAGATGTTTATTATTGTTTTTGCATTAGATAAGTTTACGGCATACTTTGTTTGTTTTAAAGTAGTAATTTATACTGAACATTCAGTCCTAAAATATTTATTGACAAAACATGTGAAAACTTGATTAGTAAGGTGGGTGTTACTAATTCAGGAATTTGATTATGAAATTCATGATAAGAAGGGTAGTGAGAATGTAATTACTGATCACATATCTAGGTTACCCTTCTCTTCTCATGATGAAACTAGTAACACCATCAGAGAGTTAGAAGCATTTCTTGATGAACAATTATTTACCGTGTCACAAACCCCATGGTTTGCTGACATAGCTAATTATTTTGCATATGGTGAGGTAAAAAAGGATATGACATATTTCAAGAAAAGAAATGACTATTTA
>CAOJBK011488308.1:0-16750 GCA_948294925.1 Codiaeum variegatum | reverse complement strand
TTTTTAATGTTACTCAAGCCATGAAACACCCTTTGGTTTTTTATGATGAGGGCTCATACGAGGATCTGAGTGAGCGTGAGTCCCTCAATTATGTTACTGATTTTGTTTTCAAGGACCCCATTAAAAGGTGTCTTGTGTAGGAACGAGTAGAGAAAGAGGATTTTGAAGCAATAGAGTAGTTGAAACATTTGAAGGGTAACGGGTACATAAACAGAAATAGAACATATGAACCGATCGAGATGCCCTGAGAGATAAAGACAAGACCTTCCATAGAAGACCCTCCGGAATTAGAGCTTAAGGCACTCCTGGAACATTTGGAGTATGCCTTCTTGGGGGAGGGGAAGCAACTCTTAATCATCCTGAATGCCAAGCTATCCCTTGAGCAAAAAGAAAAGTTGGAGACTCTTTTAAGGAACTACAAGGGAACGATTTCCTGGAAAATAGCTGACATCAAGGGGGTTAGCCCATCTTTTTGCACACACAAAATTATCATAGAAGATGGTTACAAAACAGTAGTGCAGTCACAAAGAAGGTTAAATCCCAAAATGAAGGAAGTCATCAAGGCAGAAGTGATCAAACTCCTTGATGCCAGAATCATTTACCCCATCTCAGATAGCTCATGGGTAAGTCCGATACAAGTAGTACCCAAGAAAGGAGGTATTACAGTCGTAGAAAATTAGAAAGATGAGTTGATACCTCAGAGAATAGTAACTGGTTGGAGGATATGTATAGACTATCGAAGGTTGAATGATGCCACCCAAGGATCACTTTCCATTACCTTTCATCGACCAGATGTTGGAACGGTTGGCTGGCCATTTATATTACTATTTCCTTGATGGCTTATCGGGATATTTTCAAATCCCCATCGCACCAGAAGACTAAGAGAAGACTACTTTCACTTGCCCTTATGACACTTTTGCTTATAAGAGGATGCCTTTCGGTCTTTGTAATGCACCAACAACATTTCAACGGTGTATGACAGCCATTTTTGACGATCTGATTGAGGACATCATGGCCCTTGTGACCACCACTCGCCTGGATCATACTAGGCTTACAATTCTTTTCTACATGGCCTACCCTACCACAGACATAACAAAACAATGGAATATGTTCATACCGAAACTTGATAATAGAGCTCTGACCATTAGGCTTAATGACCTTCTTCCATCATTTCATTGGCTGATGAATATCCAAACGAACTCAAACTCAAAGAAATGCCTTCCAAAAACATACATTACCTCAAAATCATAGGTGACATACTGTCGTACATCATTCCCCAATTGCTTATTGATGCGTTGTACTGGGACACGTTGTTAAAGGCTGACTCCTCTAGTTGGATTTGAACTACCTGCACAAGAAATGCATTGGTCATGGGTGGTCAGACGTTGTGTCTGGCGATAACCCTCGAACGCTCTAGTCAGGGTCTCAGAGAAAAGAGAATACCACTCTCAAATGGAATGTATTAAGCTTAAGGTTGCTTACTTGTCCTCCCCTTGTATGGGGCTTTAAATTAGTATTTATAGGACAATGACCCCTGTAGTGGGACACATGTCTGCTTAAGATATGTTGCAGAGTCCCCATGGATGGGACTTGTGATGTGATCGTTAAGTGATCTCAGGTCTTGCGGATACCTTTCCCTCATGGTTTCCCGAACCCCGGAGGATAATGAGGTAAGATTGGTTGAAGGCTTGGGATTTGGAGAGAACCAGGTTACAGGAGGGTTCGATCAAACCTTGGACTATCTAGTTAAGGTCGAACCGAGCCGAATCTGAGCCATATCAATTGCCCCTGAAGTGTTAGCACTCGAAGGCTCTAATTCCTTGTATTAAAGTAGGCTGCAATCTCTGTTCGCCACTTGTCCAATGCATTTTTAGGTCTTTAATTACCTCCAGAGCTCTATTTAAGCTCGTCTTCCTCTCCAAATGCTCATTCTTTCTGTTTCTTTTGTAATTTTTTGAACTTCTTCTTCTTTCTTCCTTCTGCATTCTGTTTCCTATCTTTTCTGCTTACATTACTACGGCACCTCTACAAAAACACTCTAAAGGGCATTTCCTGGAGGTAGAGAAACTCCAGAAGTAGAGCAAGGCCCAAGACACCGTGACATACTTAAATAACATGGTGGGGCCACATATGAAGGATATCACCCTAATGTCCTTCTAGTTTCGGGTTTTCCAAGGGAACCTTGATGCCCTGGCTGGCTATGTGCATGCTGAGTGTCCCTCACTAAAGGTCAGAATATTTTCCACCAACACTGATCTGGACCTTCCTAAAGGGGATCATGAATACGTCTGGTATTATGTTTATCTCATCAGGGGCTTACTATCCAATCACCCCCCCCCCCCTCCGCCCTTCTCCTCCCTTCTTCTGCCCATGATCGCTTTAGTTTGAAATTATTGAGGCCTTGGCCAGTCTTGAACAGTTCACAATCTATGTGAGTTAGTCAAAACTCATAGGCTGAATCTTGTATTTTTAATTGAAACTTTGGCTTTTGACGCAGGGATGGAAGAGTCAGAATTAAGATCAATTTTGAAGGGAAATTTATTATGAACAGACAGGTTCAGAGTGGTAGTTTGGTATTACTTTGGAGACAACTGATTAGCTGTGTTCTTCATGGGTTTTCTGATCATCATATTGATGTGTTAATACAAGAGCAGAGGATGCAAGAGTGGAGATGGACTGGTTTTTACGGTAATCCGCATTCAGGTGAGAGGAAGGAATCATGGGAATTAATCAAGGCTCTTCACCGTATGTCAGATATGCCTTGGTCTATATTGTGGGATTTTAATTATTTGCTTTCGAATGAAGATAAAGGATAATTAATGGGTTCAAAAAGGCTATTATAGAGAGTGAATTATATGAAATTGATCTTCAAGGATACAAGGTCACCTAGGATAGGAGCAAGGGCACGCCGTTTTGGATTAAGGAGAAATTGGATAATAAAGTGTTTGTTTATTATTCTTGGTTCACGTTGTTTCCTAACCATAAATTCAATAATTTAATTGCTTCATAGAGCGATCACAGCCCTTTACTGCTACTCACTGCCAAAGAATGTGTAAGGAAGAAGGCAGCCCCTTTTTAGTTTGAAAATATTTGGACAAGAGAGGAAGAATTTGTGTTAAGCTTTGTTGGTTAGTGAGAAGGGACATGGGGTAAGACTCTCACAGATCGACTCCATATCTGTTCGGGTGAGATGAAAAAGGGGGGGGGAGGGTGGATTTTATGCTGAAATTTCAGAAGAGGAATGCAAAAATTGTCTTGTGGTTCTTAGGGAAGACAACTCTGGTACTAGTACAACAAATTATTTTTAGGATTGCAGGAAACTCTCTCATTTATTAGCACAAGAAGAACAATACTAGAAACAATTAGCTAAGGTACTTTGGCTAAGGGAGGGTGATGCTAACACAAGGTACTTTCATGCTATGGCATCATTTAGAAAGAAAATCAACAAATTAGTTTTTTTAATGGATGATAATGATATTAGGGTGGAAGATGAAGTTGGGATTAATTGAATTGTGAGGGACTACTTTTCCCATTTATTTGATAGCCTAGGAAATTTAAACGAGATGGTTACTTTGTACCTGCCAATGAAGGTTATAGTAGAAGATAACGAAGCTCTGTTGGCATAATTCTCTAAAAAAAGAGTTTGACATTGCTATTAAACATATGCAGAGAGATAAAGTAGTTGGTCATGACGGACTTAATCTACATTTTTTTCAATCACATTGGCACCTTCTCAGAGATGAAATTTACAAAGTTGGTATGTCTTGGCTTTCTGATTTTTCTTTCCCTTTAGGATTGAATAGTACCTTAATTGTTTTGATTCCTAAGTGTAAGTCCCCTACTAGAATAAAAGAGTTTAGACCTATCTCTTTATGTAATGTGGTTTATAAGGTTGTTGCTAAAGTTGTAGCTAATAGGCTCAAGTTAGTTTTGCCTAAACTAATTAGTGAGAATCAATCAGCTTTTGTACCTGGACATATTATTTCTAATAACATTAAGTTAGCTGGGGAGATTCTTCACTATATGAAAAGGCATAATAAGGGTAGGGAAGGTTAGCTGGCTTTAAAGTTAGACATTAATAATGCATATGATAGGGTTAGATGGGATTTTTTTAGAAAATAATATTCGTTTGCTGGGTTTTGATTCTAGTTGGATTAATTGGATGATGTTATGTGTCTTTACTGTTGATTATTCTATTTTGGTTAATGGTTCTAAGATTAGTCTTATTAGGCCAGGGAGAGGTCATAGGCAAGGTGACCCGTTATCACCTAATTTGTTTATTTTGTGTGCTGAAGCTATGTCTGGCATGTTAGAAAAGGCTGAAAAAGATAGAACTATTAAAGGGACTAGAATTTGTAGCCGGACACCTAGTATTTCACATTTGTTGTTTGTTGATGATAGTTTTCTTCTTTTATTTAGAACTCGTAGAGAGGAAGTTTTATGTATTAAAGGTCTTCTTACCAATTTTGAAGAGTTGTCGAGCTTAGCCATGAATTATAATAAGTCTGGGGTTATGTTTAGTTCCAACATTAGAGTATATAAGCAAGAGGAATTTAAGGGTCTTTTTGGTGTGTCTAAACCTATTAACTCGGGTAATTACTTAGGTTTTCCATCGTTAGTAGGAAGGAAGAAGAAAGTTGTCTTTAGGTTTGTTAAGGATAAAGTCTGGGGGAGAGTTCAGGTTTTGAAGAATAGGATGTTGTTTAAAGCTGGCAAAGGGGTTCTCATAAAATCAGTAGCTCAGGTTATTACCTGCTTACTGTATGAGTGTTTTTCTCCTTCCTGAGTCGATTTGTAAGTAACCGGAGCATATGTTAAACATTTTTTGGTGGGGTTCGGGGGGAAAGATAGTAGGACGGTACATTAGCTTAGATATGGGAGAATGTGTGACGGTAAAGATAAGGGGGGTTTGGGTTTTAGGGTGAGGCTTGGGTAAGGGAAAATCCTTTTTTTAGGATAGAGAGTAAGGTCCCTAGCGGTTTTGAAAATATGAGAGTTTGTGAGTTTATCAATCAAGAGAGGGGAATGGAGAAGAGATGTGTTGGAATATTTTTTTGAGTGAGAGGGATGTTGAGAACATTGTTAATATGTATATTCCCATAGTTAATAAAAGTGATCGGTTGATATGGCACTATAATAAAAATGGAGAATATAGTTCAAAATTGGGTTATTAGCTTCTTAGGGACACGTTTGGGGATGAGAGTGAGGAAGAGGTGGAGGGGTTGGGGATGTGGAAGTTGAAGCTTCCTCCTAAGATCATATATTTTCTTTGGAGGTTATGTAATAATATTCTTCTGACATGTATTAAGCTTCATAATAGGAGAGTGAATGTTCCTTTGGAGTGTGCGTTTTGTGAGAGTGGAGTTGAACATTTATATCATACTTTTGTTGAGTGCCCGATTGTGTTATAATATTATCAATGTTTTCAGCTTTCGATCCCACAAGTTGGGTTAGAAGATTTCAATTTATGGATGCTCAAATTCATTTAAAAAGAACAATCAGAATTGATAATTCAATATTCTCTTCTTTTTTGGACTATTTGGAAAAGTAGAAACAATAAATTGTGGTCTAATAATTATGTGGAACCTCAAGTTGCTTCTTCTCTTTGCCGGAAAGTGCAGTTATAGGCAATCGCTTTGCTGTTTTTTCTGCTGGACAGGAGCTTCCTGTTATATTGCCAGTAGGAAATTCAAACACTGCTCACCAATTTTTGCAGCCAAGCACGAGTACGCCTACCCCGGTTCACCTGCAGCAATTCCAGCAGCAAAATTCTGTCTCTGCATGTCCAGTTTTGCAGCAGATCCATAGGCCAGTTGCAACTGCTGCACATCCAGTTTTGCAGCAAAATATGAGGACATCAGCTTCTATTTTTCTGTAGCAGTCTCCACTGCCAGATTCAGTTCGAACTGGACATCCAGTAGATGTTCTGAACCTATTGAGACAACCACTTAACCAGTCTTCTTCAGCTCAGTTTGATCAAAATGGTAATGTTATATCATGGTTTCCTCCTTCTCCCGGTTTGTTAAAATGTAATGTTGATGCTAATGTGATTGCTTCCACAAATTACATCGATATTAGCATGCTAATTAGAGGGGAGAGGGGACACTTTGTAGCTTCTAATATGTTGAAAGTTCGTTTCAAAGGAAGTTCTACTGAGCCAAAAGCTATTGGTCTAAAAGAAGCTATGTTGTGGGTTCATGAGCTCTGTTACTCTAGTATGATTTTTGAGCTTGATTCAAAAGTGTTGTGATTCTTTATTTTCTTGTCAATTTGATAATTCAGATTTGCATAGTATTTTAGAGGATTGTTATCAGTTTCAGCAACATAGAAATTTTTCTATCCGCTTTGTTAAAAGGCAAACGAAGCTCCCTGTCCACATTATCACTTGGAAATTTCATTTCAATGCTTGTCCTATTGTTTGTTTTTCTTTACCTTCTTGTAATAGAGTTGTTATGAAAATGCAGTTCTATAAACAAATTTATAAACATACGTCGTTAGGATGTTTATTTATAAAAATACATACAAGATAGCGAAAGGATTTTTTAGTCCAATTCTCCTTGTCACTTGAGGCCCCTTCTTGAAATGTTTTCATCCTTCAATTATTCATAGCTAATTTACTACATGTAATAATAATAATAATAATAATAATAATAATAATAATAATAATAATAATAATAATAATCTCTTCATTTTAGGGTTTCCTCTCGTTATGGGAGTTAGTCACCTCCTTTAATAGGAGTCTGCCTTCAGCCGCAAGTTTTCATTGTTACCGTTTGTCGCCAACCAATTTTCTGATTACCATAGCCTCAATGGAAGACCAGTTCACCAACCTATCATTAGCAAATGGAGAAGAAGATGCCTTCTTGGTACCAATTGAGGAAGTTAACGAAGACGAAGGTAGTTTTGATCTGTGCATTCCGGAAAAAACTAATCACAGATAGGTCGGTGAACTTTTCTGCTCTGAGGGATCAGCTATCTGCGATCTGGAAACCAATGTTGGGGATACAAATAAAAGAATTATAGAAAGGCTTATTATTGTGTAGATTCTATGGCATAGTGGATATGAATAAGGTGTTACAAGAGGGCTTTGGGTCTTTGATAATGTTAACATAGGCCTTTATAATCTGAAAGATGGAGAGAATCCGCTGAATATTGAGATCACTCACATTGATCTTTAGATTCAGGTTCATAATTTTCCACATGGCTTCATGTTTGAATACATTAGTAAACATTTGGGTAATTTTGTTGGTGTTTTTCTTGAATACGATCAAAATAATAACAAGGGATTGGCGAAGCAGTATATGAGAATCAAGGTGAGCCTAGATGTTTATAAACCATTGAAACACTGCAAAATGTTGCAGAAACCAAACGTCACTAAGGTGTTGGTCAGTTTTAAGTACAAACATATTAGGAATTTTTGTTATTTGTGTGGCATTCTTGGGCATAATGATGTGAATTTCCCTTTGCTCATTAGTAACTTTGGGAAAGAAATGAACAAAGAATGGGGGGGGGAATGGCTTAAGATTCAGCCGAAAAGGTCGTTTGCTACAAAGAAATGGCTTCGAGATGACAAGGGGGAATGGGAAATACCGCATGTGCAAGGGAGGTTAGAAAACATTAATCCTAATATTTTGGGAAAGGGTATGAAGGGGGCGAGGTTGAAGGAAACTGGAAACAACAGCGGCAACGGGTCTAACCTTGGTGAGGAGAATAATGATAATGATGCATTGTTACTACCTGATGATAAGAAAAGGCGAATATAGAGGGTACCGGTGAAGTGGTGAATGACAAAATGTAGGTTGATAGCATTATGGGACATGTTAATTCTGTTTCGAATGTTGATATAAAGGGAGGCGAGTCTTCATCTTCCAACGTGAAGGATAATGTTGATTCTACAAACCTTAAGGTTGCGACAAGCCTTGTTGAGCAAGGCTGTCAATCTCAATGAATTATCTCAATTGGAATTGTCGGGGATTGGGCAATACCCGAAAAATTTGAGAGTTATGTGAGATTCTGAGGTCTCACCGCCCAAGTATAATTTTCTTGATTAAAACGCTGAGTAGTAGTAGCATAGTTGAAAGGCTTCATGTTCGGTTGGGATTCACTAGCAAGATTGTAGTTGACTGTAGAGGTAGAAGTGGGGGGTTAGCTTTGTTGTGGAATGGCTATGTCTCGTGTGATCTTATTAGCATGTCCTTTCATCACATAGATGTGCTTGTAAGAAAAAAAAATTCGAAAGTATGGCAGATTACCAGGTTTTTATGGTTTCTCAGAAAGATAAAGGAGACATGATTCATTGGATCTTCTTAGGAATTTGGCAGCGGCTTCCTTATATCATTGGTGTATGATAGGATATTTTAATGATATGTTGTCTCCTTATGACAATTCTGAAGGACTAGAGCAACTGAATTCGTTGTTATAGGGATTTAAGCAAGCTATTTTGGACTCCAAATTAAGTGAAATTAATCTAGAGGGTATCAGTTCACTTGGAATAATAAGAGAGAAGCTGGTGACTTAATTTGGGAATGAATTGACCGTTGTTAGCTACGGTAGAATGGCTTATTTTGTATCCTAATTATGTGCTTAAGAACTTAATCTATATGAGTTCAGATGATTCTCCTATATTACTAGTTTATGAAAGTTGTGTTGCAGGGCATTATCATAGGAGAAATAAATTTGAAAAAAATTGGTTCCTAGAAAGCGATTTTCTCTCTCGTGTACAATATTGGTGGGCTGAATTTGTAGGTAATCCTTTAGTAGATAGGCTAGAAAAATGTAAGATGGAAATGGTGTGTTAGGGAAAGGCCATAAAGTCACAATTTTGAAGGGATTTTCAAAACTGCCAGCGCAAATTAAAACTACTTAGATTGCGAACTGACAGTGCAGGTTTAGCCAAGTTCGCAGAAGAGGAAAAAAGGCTATCAGGTCTGCTGGAAAAATAAGAGAAATATTGGCAATCTCGGGCTTAGGCTCATTGGCTCAAAAATGGTCACTTGAACATGTTTTGTATGCCTCTTACAGGAAGAAGATGAATTGAATAAATATGTTGATGGATTCTAACGATAATTAAGTGAAGGATCAAGTAGGTATGTAAAATATCACTCTCGAATACTTTCGATCATTGTTTGAGGCTATCAATGGGGATGAAATTCCTTCATTTGAAGTGAAAGAGAAGGTTAAAACATAGGAGAATGAGATGCTTACAGCTCCTTTCACAAAAGAGGAGTTCCATGTGGCTGCTAAATCTATGTATCCAAATAAAGCTCCTGGGATTGATGGTCTTAATCCATCTTTCTATCAGCAATATTGGGACCTGATTGGAAATGAAGTGTTTCAAACCTGTTCTCAATGGCTTGCAGATATGTACTTTTCCTTCAATCTAAATGATACCCTTATTATTTTGATCTCTAAAATTGATAATCCTACAAATTTGAAAGACTTAAGACCCATATCGTTATGTTTAGTCCTTTAGAAAATTATCGCCAAAGTCCTTGCCAATAGACTAAAAAAAAATTCTTCTTAGACTTATCTCTTATAATCAATCAGCTTTTGTATTTGGCCGACTTATCACTGATAATGTCCTCATTGCTTCTGAAATTGTTCATTATTTGAATCGTAAGACTAGAGCGTTTGTTGGGGAGGTTGCTCTCAAACTTGATATCAGTAAAGTGTATGACAGAGTTAGTTGGGACTTTCTTAGGTATATGTTAGTATCTATGGGCTTTGAGTCAAAATGGGTTGAGTAGATGATGCTTTGTGTGTCTACTGTGTCATATTTAGTGTTGGTTAATGGTTCCGAAGTAGGTCTTGTGCTTCCTTATAGAGGTCTTAGGCAAGGGCGTCCTTTATCTCCGTATCTCTTTATTATCTGTGCTAAGGGATTGTATGTTTTGTTGGGGAGAGTAAAGGAGAGAGGTGAGATTCATAGGTGTAAGGTGTGTCCTAAAGCTCCTAGTGTTTCACATTTATTTTTTGTTAATGATAGTTTTATATTTTTTAAGAGCAATGTTGAGGAAGCTAGAAGGGATCAGGATATTCTAAATACTTATGAGACCATGTTTAGGCAAGCAGTCAATTTTAATAAGTCTAGGATCATATTTTCATCAAATGTGAGAGTTGACAAATAAAGAGAGATGAGTGTTATTTTATGTGTCTCAAGGGTTGGATACTAGTAGGTATTTGGGTCTCCCATCACTTATAGGTCAATCAAAAAGAGCTATTTTTTTGTTCATTAGGAATAGAGTGTGGAATAAAATTCAAGGGTGGGGAAATATATTTTTGTCAAGAGCTGGGAAAAATGTTCTCATTAAATATGTGGCACAGGCCATCCTTAGATATTGTATAAATGTATTCCTTATTTCGATCTCTATTTGTGATGAGATTCAAAAAATGCTTAATTCTTTTTGGTGGGGTTTGAAGGGAAAGGGAGTGAAATGGGCTAATTGAGTGTCTCAAAAGGTGAGGGGGGATTGGGGTTTAGGGACTTAGAGGCTTTCAATATTGCCTTATTAAGTAAGCAGGGGGTGAAAATTCCTTACTAATCCAGATACTTTGGTAGCACACTTATTTAAAGCTAAATATTTTCACAATTGTGACTACTTATCCTCTAAATTGGGTTCTAATCCTAGCTATGTTTGGAGGAGTGTGTGGAGTGCTAAGGTAGCGGTAAAAATGGGGGTGACATGGAGAGTGTGAAATGGTCAAAATATTAAGGTGTGGGAGGATCCTTGGGTGAAGGAGAATGAGGGCTTTAGAGTAAGGACCATCAATCATTTGGGTATAGAGGGAATGAGGGTGAGCGATTTGTTAGAAGAGGGTGGTGCAAGGTGGAATGTGTCTCTAATTTTTGAGCTTTCTGAAGTAGAAGAAGCTAGGAAATTTTGTAACATTCCTCTCTCTTTAGGAAATCATTCAGACTCTTAGGTTTGGCATTATGAAAAATCTTGACTTTTCTCAGTTAAATCTTGCTATAGGATGCTCATCAAGTTCAAAAATCAGGCTGGTATTGTTCACAATGGTTGGAAGAGGCTTTGGAGCTTGCATTTACCGCTAAAAATTCTTGTATTTTATGGAAGCTATCTAGGAACTTCTTACCATATTTTACAAGATTGTAAGAAAAAGGAATTGATGTTTCATATGTGTGTGATTTGTGTGGATTGGGTATTGAACATCTATGGTATCTATTTGTTTATTGTCCTTATTCTAGGTGTTGTTAGGAGGAAGCAAGCTTGGCATTACCTTCATCAAACATGGGCTCTTTTCTGATTGGCTCCTCAAGTCAATGGAAACGATGGAGAAAAGCTACTTGGAAAAATTGGGCATGGTTCTATGGTTGATTTGGTGGCAGATGAATAGGAAGAAGTGGGAGGCAAATTGCATCCAGCCTCGTTCTGCTGTTCATCTTGTAGCAAGCTTAGTCAATGCTTTGAGGGATGCCCGTGATAGTGAACAGCAATTATAAGCAGCCAAATCAGTTTTCGTTTAGCCTTGGAAACGTCCAACTCCAGGGAGATTAAAATGCCACGTTGATGCGGGGTTTTCTACTCAAAATCAGTTCATTTTTTGGATGGTTGTAAGGCAAGAAGACAATAGTTTCGTAGCTTGTAAAACCCAACTCCAAGATTATGTGGGAAGTGTGGTGGAAGGTGAGGCTCTAGCTCTTCTTTCAACTATTCGATGGATACTTCAATTGGGTATGATAAAAGTACACTTTGAAGTTGATTGCAAATGAATTATTGATGGTTTTCATTTTCCTTTTAATAACTTGTCCAAACTTGGTAGTGTTATTTTATATTACAAAGTTCTTTTTCAACAAAGAGAATTTACTCTCAATTTTGTAAAGAGACAAGCAAATGGTGTCACACATTGTCTTGCATGTGCAAACCATTTCAACGCTCGCTTCTACCAATCCTTTTCAGCTCCTCCCATTATTGAGGAAGTTTTGTTGTTGGATATTTTGAGCTCCTAATAATATTTGTCTTTATCCTCAAAATAATAATAATAATAATATAATAATAATAATAATAATAATAATAATACATTTTGTCTTTGTTGATTTTGAATTGTGTATGTGGCTATTGCTATTTTACCAGTCTGTCTATCCCCAATAATTAATTATCGTGGACCACGTCCTACTAGAATCATCGAACCAATCACAATAAGTCTTGTTTGAAGAGGTTCATATACGGAACGTTTAGAAATAATACATGGAGCAGGAGATTCAATTAATCAAGATTCAAAAGCTGAATTATTATTATTATTATTATTATTATTATTATTATTATTATTATTATTATTATTATTATTATTATCCAGCATGTGAATGAATTAAGAATTGATACATAAGTATTAATATAAATATTTTTTTTTAGTGTCAAATAATTTTTGTCGTTAGAACCTGTAATATGGTTTTTAACTCTTTTTATGGACCTATAATGTGATTTCTAAATATTTGCATTGTATGGGTTGTTATTAATTGAAAAATAAATATTATATAAATTGTATATCCGATTCAATCCAATCCGTAATTTGTGGATTGAATTGAGTTATTTTTTTTTAAATTTTTATGGATTGAGTTGGATTGAAAAATTCTCAATCCGAAAGTTATGAATTAAGTTGAATATCCTATTAAGCCCGCACCAAATTGATCCACGAACACCCCTAGCGGTAATCATGGCTAGTAACTAATTTAATTGAATAATTGTGCTTAATTTTCAAATTTCTTATATTTGTGTGTGTGTTTATCTTCTTGACATTATAAACTCTCAAAATTCCATCCTTTGCCCTTCCAAAATTTCAAAAAAAACTAAGTACTTTTTCCTTCATTTTCTTAGAAAAATGGCTAAAAGAAAAGTTGAAACTTCAACACCTTCTAGCAGACGCACTAAGGAAGCCTTCGATGCTTCTAGTCAAGCCATTCAAGTTGCAGAACCAACTAAATTGACATTCTTCCTAGAAAAAATGGTGGATTGAAAAACATTTAGGATTCCTAAGTACAAGTTCAATGAATGGTTCTTATTCCAAGGTTGTGTAAGGTTCTTGACAGACTTTGATGCCATTTATGAGTTTGAAGTTCAGGAATTCTGCATGAATTTGAAAAAGGTTAATGATACTGAGATAGAGGTAAATACCAAAGGTAAAAAGCATAATCTGAATATTGAATAGTTGGGGATCATATTAGGTATCCTTAATGAGGGAACTCCGATTTGGAGCGCGAAGTAGATCAATGAAAGAGTACCATGTTTCAAGGTTGAGGATTATCTGAAGGAGATTTTAGATGAGGGTAATATTGGGAATCCAAGAAGTGCAATCAATTATGGATTTCATGGAAGAATGCGACATAAGTTTATTTGACATATTATTAGTCCTAGAAAAGGAAGTTTTGACTATATGTATGAGATGGATTTGGTGATTATGAGGCACATCACCAAAAAGAAAACATTCAACCTTCCCTATTTCATCCTAAACTTAATATCCAACATCAAAAGTCTTGGAGGATTTACCTATTTAGTTCATTTAACCAAGGTTCTAAGAAATTTAAATATACCACTTGAAGAAGGTACTTTTATGCAAAATTTTGGACATCTTAGGAGACTCCACTTTCAAAACAAATGACCATATGAGGATGTATCGAAGCTAGAAATTATCTGGGAGAAAGCAAAACTAGAAGTAAAGAAAAAGAATGTCGAGAGAGATGGAAAGAAACCTATTATAGTGAAGATTGAGGGGAGTAAGGCTGAGGGGTTTAAGAAGTTTTTAAATGAGAAAAAGTTGGTAGTTAAAGAGTTAGATGAGCATGAATTTGATAATGATGCTAAAATTAAGATGATTCAGCTGAAGGAGGAGGATCATGCACTTAAAGGACATTAATCGACTGAAGAGATTGACTTGAATGTTGTTTTTGAAAAACTAGGAAATGCACAGACTCTGGACTAGGAAAAACTAAACCAAATTAAGGAAGATGTGATTTCTTCAAAAGAATCAAAAGCATTTGAAGAAAATGAGTATGCGGATGAGAGCAGACTTGAGAAAGAAAAGGGATCCAGAAAATGAGATAGGGGAGATGAAAGACAATAATATTCCAAAGGAGAAAAGATTGTTCCTCAACCCAAGTCAACCTCTGTCATTCTGGATGAGATTAATCTCCTCAATAAGCAACTAGTCGATGATTTCAAAAGTATTAGGGACTTCATAAGTAATTAAATCAATTAGAGTCGTGGTTAATTCAACAAAAATGTTGCCTATCTTGTGTTAGTGGTGGAGGAATCTACTTCCAAGATTGAGTAAAATTTGAAGAAAGCAATGGATGCTCATATCAACAACTTGAAGGGAGTTTAGAACGAGTTGTGTGCTTTAGCTATAGAAATTTGGTCTCTAAAAGGAAAAGGCTCTAGTGCTACCACTGTCAGCTCAATGAACACAGTGAGCAAAATGGTAAAAAAGAATGAGAAGGGAAAATGGCAATTAGTTGAGAAGAAGCTTGAGACCAAACAAGAAGCCCGGATGATGCTGCTCCTATTTGATGAAAAAGCTTCACTGTCTACCATCCTAACCTACTAACCACCTTTCACCTATCCACCCTGATACTTGAGGTGTTTTCACGTAGCTAGAATGGAACTCCTCTAGTTTGGTTGATCTCACTTGTAAGACAGAAAAATGATCAGGGGTGGCCAGATGCGTGTCCAGTGAGAACCCTCTGATAGTCAAGTTAGATTCAAGAGAGGAGTTGAGAAATAACTCTCAAAAATGGAATTGTGACTTTTTAAGTATGTGTTGTTACTTACCTGAATGAGGCATTTTATAGGCTATTTATAAGGTTAAGTCCCTACAATTGGGACACATGCCTGCTTTGGGTAGGCTACATAGTACCCTTGATGGGACTATGACATGATCGGAGGGCTGATGATTGGTATAGTCATCTGTCTATCAGACGTATGAATCTCAAAGGCTAATGGCTAATCTCCCTGAAGGTTTGGGGGTGAATAACACACTTGCAAGGCTCAGATTATTCAGTTAGTGTCAAATTATACCAAATACAGGGCTATATCAGTAGTCCCTCTTAAGTGTTAGCACTCGAAAGCTTCATATCTCAAAGAGTGCTTGAGAAGGGTCTGCCGAGCCTGGTGTGGAACGCCCCTTGTTTGAGCAGGCAATTTTGAATTTCAAATTTCAAACAAAGGGGTGCCAGGAGGTTCGCGTCATTTCTGAATTGACCAGATGTGACTTTTCACTGCTCCAGACATGACCTTTCGCCTAATTCAGATATGACTATTTCATTTTTCTATGTAACAGTGCCTTTATTGCTACCAATCCTTTCTTGCCATGTGGTGGAAGGGTCCGACGCATTCATGATGAACCATAAAAGGTTAGACGGTTACTGGCTACCACATGTCATTTTGAGCCTTTTCGTCTTAGAATTAAATGCCTTATGGGCGCCTATAAATCTCGTCCTCTTCCTCGTCCTTCACTTTCTGAACTTCTGCTCTTTTCTCTACACTCTCAGTTCTTGATTTTCTTTGCTTCCTTCAATCTTTCCACTCTTTTCTTCTTTAATCTTTCACCTTGAACATTCCTATGGCTCCTCCACAGAGACAACAACAAAAAAAAACACTTTCTTGAGGTTGAGAAGGCTAAAAAATAGAGCAAGGCCCAGGACACTGCTTCCTACATAAACAACATAGTGATGCCGTTCATGAAAGATATCACTCTCATGACTTTCATCTTTGGTGCATTCATAGAGAACGTAAACTTCATGTCAGAATACATCCGTGTTACTAGCCCTTCCTTGGAGGCCAGAATTTTCTCCACCAACAAGGTGGTGGAGCTAGCCAAGGAGGAGCGAGATTATGTCTTGTACTATGACCACATGATCAGAGGCTTGCTCTTTCCTCCCTTTCCTTTCTTCTATAGATGCTTTGAGTATTTCAAGGTTAACCTAATTGTAAAAAGAAAAAGAAAGAAAAACTCACCCACCGAACCATTATGTGCAGAAACGAGACCACCATTGCATTGGACACTGATATTGACATTTGTGACAGTGGCTTGGTCGTTAAAGCTAGCATTTTCAGCTCTCTGTGATCCCTCCAACATCATAATCATTCATTAAGCATTGCGTGTAAAGATATAAAAAATCTACACATAAAATAAATAAAAATTTGAAAATTTCTAAAGAAAAAAATAGGATTTATGAGGATTCTAATTGATTTTGATGGTGAATGGAAGATGAAGTGACAAGTGTTATGTTTTTATTGGTTGTCATTTAAAATTTTTCTTTTTAATTTATGAAAATATATGTTGACGTGGCTTTGTTGATGTGGCATTTTTAGTTACGTGTCATCACATGTCAGTAACTTTTTGACACATGTCGTGCCACATCGGCTTCTGATGACTTGAATGCCTTAGTGACTTGTTGGTGGAATGAAAAATTAAATCTTAGTGACTAAAATTAAAAAAAAAAATCAATGTTAGAGATTGAAATAGAATTATCCTGAAAGCTTAGTGATCAACAATGTTTTTAACCCAAGAACAAGCATAACTAATATTTATAAAAACTACATATCCCACTCTTTTAGATGATTGGCCAACTGAATATATATTAGTTTTGTCATTATAAAAAAATGAGGAGATCATTAATATCATGGATTAGCAATTTATTTTTTATAATAACAAAACTATGTGATTGTAAATTAGCTAATGTTTCATCTAAGTATATCTATAAGGATCTAATATACTCAGTCTACTAATAACCTGG
>CAOJBK011487823.1:0-16125 GCA_948294925.1 Codiaeum variegatum | reverse complement strand
TATTAGTTTATGATAATTATTTAGTATTTACTTTATTTATTAATTTAATATATCATTATAAATTTCTAATGATTATTTATTTTATGAAATTGTTAAAATTATAAATTATTTTTCAAATAAATAATTAAAAAGGTATTAGGTAATATTCATGTAATAATATAAGATTTTATCTAAATTTTAAATTTATTATATAATAAAATTGAATAAATACATTTTTTTAAAGAGTTTTAATTTGAAATTAAACTAATTTTATTAAAGTTGAGAAACTAAAAAGTCACATCTAAATGTTATAATACATTATTAATTATATCATTTAATTTAAGTAATTTTAAATGCTTAAAATTATATAGTAAGTTCAAAAATTTGTAAGAAAGGATAAATTAAATGGAGAGATTTAAGACAGTTTTTACTTTCTCTTTTCTTTGAGCTTAATATATAAATTGTGCTTTGCGCATTTTTTCACATTTTTTGTTTTTTTTTTAAAAATAATTATATTATTTGATTATATTTTTATTATAAAAGACTATTTAATATTGTATTAAATATTTATTTTTATTGCTAATCATACATGTAAAATGCTTAAGTTAAGATGGATTTCTACATCAAAGAACGATAGACTAATTGAATGGAATTTTTAGATTAGAGTTTTAATGATATTAACTAATTATATTATGTTTGTCATTTTTAAATATGTAAGTAAAAAGTTTTCTAGATATGAGATTAACTTTCAAGAAAAGTGAAATATTATACCAAAAAATATCATTTGTTGATGGTAAAAAGAAATTAAGACCATATGTAATTGAAAAAAAGAAAAAGAAAAGAGAAACTTATAAACATGTATTTCTCATTTACTAAGTCTCTTCTTTTAGTCTTTCCGCCATAAGAGAATTTAAACGCAAAATAGTTGATAAAATAAAGAATGGTTTTTCTTCCAACCCACTACCTTTTGTTCATTTTTGTGGATTTCTCATTTAGAAACTATCATCTTTTAGTTCTTCCATCATAAGAAAAATTGATGAGAAAATAATTGAAAAAAGAAATAATAATTTTTTCATCAATCCATCACCTTTTATATTTATAGAAAAAAATGATAGACATGATAAGATTGGAAGATTAAAAAAGTTTTAAAAAATGAAAGTTTAGGTGAGTATTAAACTAAAACCTTAAAACTTTTGGAATTCCTTGTCAAGTATGTCATTTGTTTTTAATTATTTTAAGTACTAAAAATTATATAAGAATTTGAAAACTCTAAGAAAAAAGTTAAATGAAATGGTGAGCATAGAGAAAGCGTTATATTTTCTCTAAGCTTTAGCCTTAATATATAAGTATATGGATATAGATTTATAAATTAAATTTCTATTTTATTAAATGTACTCTAATTTTGACATCAATTAAGTTCAAATGTCAAAAGCAACGCATAAAATCATTTAACTAATAGTAATCAATAAGAGGGAAGTGTTGACACTGGCTAAAAATTCATACCAAAAAATTAATCATAGGACCCCAAGACGGACGAAGATCCTCTCAACCCTTAGTTCAAGCCCTTGGACGAGTAGAATCACTCAAGCCCATGATCTGAGACATTTATCCTCTCCTTGAGCAAGATCCTAAGCCATTGGCCCCAAAATAAGGGAGCCATCCCCATCAGCTATGGACCAGGCTTCCCATGGAGCCCCTGGTCAATAGTCCAATATCATCTATGAGTCAGGCCTTCACCTCAAGCCCTTGGGTGAGATTTTTGACCCAAGGCCAGAAGGGCCTTTCCCACCATTTCCAGGCCGAGATTGGTCGAAGCCCACTCTCTAAGGACCTAGTCATATGATCCCAAACCTCATGGCCATCTCGGAAGCCCACTGGTCGAAGTCCTAAGCCCAAGTCTTTCCCCACAGGCTAAGTCCATTCATATGTCGCCCTAGGGCAGAACTCCACCGCGTTCAGAGAAACTATATAAAGGGCTCGAAATTCTATGACCGCATCAACACAACTCTCAGACAAACAACTATCTATTTGCTATCAAGTAAAACCCTAGAATCTAGTCCTTGAATTGTTGTTATTTCACCCGAAATGATGGTGTTTTGCTTATAATTCCACCAGTTGCGAGGTTTGACGGCCACGGCCAAAATACCACCCCTCTCCTTTGGACTTGGAGTTCCTGGTGACGGCTTTGTCTATATCCGGGGAAGAAAGATCCACCCAAAGCCCTGAAAATGGTGGCTGGCAATTTGAGGCCTAGGCTGAACGCCATTGGTGCGCACTTCGAGATTTTTGGGTGCTCAACGAAATCACCCTCATTAGGCGGATTGTGTGTTTCAATGTTCGTTATAATGCATGGTACTCACTTGGGAAGACCCATATGGTCCATTCTAATGTATGTGCAATGTGTGATTGTGAGTCGCCACTTAATCTTTATAAAATAAGAGTTTTAAAGGTGATTAAGAAACTAATTATTTAATTCCATAAAATTATTTATTTCAAGACGATGGAAAACTGGTTTGCCTACGAACTAAAATTGGATTTCGAAGACCATGAGTTTGACTTTAAATCTTTTAGAAAAAATTATGAGTTTTTCTATCTTTTGACAATAAATGCTTAGATTTGGTTTAAAATTAGATTTTGTGTATGCATGACAATTATAATATGATGAATAAGCAATTATAATAGGACATAACATGATGCATGACATAATATTCGTGAATAATAGTAATAAAGTGATAAAATAAAGAGAAAAATGAAAAGACAATAATAGGGGTCTCTCTTATAGCCAGAAGATACTAGGAAGAGCAAAGATCCCTAAAGGCAGTAAAGAAATAATATAAAGAAAATAATTAAAATTAGATACAAAATAAAATATTATAACAAAGGGGATTCCTCATCTAGTCATAAGGCATAGGAAGGACACACATTCCCCGTGGATAAAAATAATGGCAGAATGATAGTAACAAAACAATGATAAAAATATATCAAATAGGCATATCTATTCCACTAATAATATACATATTAGGAAATAGATTAGACAGATTCCTCAATTAGTAATTTTTTCAGGGAACTCGCATATACGTGCTATTTTAGTATAGACTGAAGACCCAAGGTCATATCTTTGAAGAAACTCGAGCTAGGTTATTAATTTATTTCACAACTTGCAACAAAAAATAAAAGGAATTTGAATTTTGAAAAGTAACTAAATAATTAAACTAAAGCAGGAAAATAAAGATGTTTTAATGCAATGATATGAATGGGTCTAGAGATCTAACTATATGTAGTCCATCTTCTATGAACTTAAGCAATTGGGTAAGTCAAGAATGCAAAACTATCCAATTTTAATGCAATCATTCAATTAGAACATATTCTACTAGTAATCACATTCATAGAAGTAATGTAAAGAAAACATGCATTAAATAATGGATTTAATCCTAAAACTTATATTTCTAACTCATTTTAGAATCTCAATGGAATGGGTTCCGAATTTGGATTTCCACTCTCGCTCCATCACCCAAACCCTTAATCAAATAAATTAGTGATCAAGTAATCGTTTATATAACATTGAATCAATTCAATCAAGCAAAAGTTTAGCAATATCAAAGAACCTGATCACTATCATTCATATCAAGACTACTTCATGCTTAATCTCTAGACAATGAAGATTTTAGCTCATGATTGGTTTAAATCTCAACAAATTAACAATGAAATTCAATGGAAACATGATTAATCTCTTAATACAAAGTTTACACAAAGAAAATTAAAGTAGAAGAGTTAAGAAAATAAACCGCAAGAGAATTGTAGAAATTCTCAATACCCTTGATGAATTTTAGCTTTAATCTTGATTACAAGCCATATCTTTAATGAAAAACTAAGTAATCTATGAATCTAATATGAAATATATGAAGAAATTGAGTCTAAACCTTCAAAACGGTGTATTTATCTGTAGATTTGTTGAATAATATGGAATATAATGACCTAAAATTACATAGAATTACAAATTTATAGTTACTTAGAAATTGCATATGCACAATTACTTACGTATAGGAGTGTGCAAATGACTTATGCCCATGCATAAATGGCTTTGCCATCCAGGGTGCGGTACAACTTGAATTTTCACGTACGAACCAAATTGCATTTCGCATGGCCCCATGCGGTGATGATTTTTCAGCTCAGTGGGCGGTACGGCTCAAGATGGGTTTGCACAGCTTTTAGAAGTGTTGGCAAGGCCTGTACAGACACGATTTCCTTAGAACTCCATAAAAATTGCATTCTTCAATCTCGCTTGCTTTAGAACTTCATTTTTAACTCTGATAACACCATTTTTGCTTGAATTTCTAATTTTCTCTAAACAAACAAATTAAATATAATTTTTGGATGAAAAATGACTTAAATATTAGGAAAAAACATATAAAATTACACCCAAAACATAATTACATGCCAAGAAGAAATCGCATCAAATATCGTTGCAATAGATAATAACAAAATGACATAAACAGAAAATAAAAACAAATAAATACTTGAAATAAAAAAATATGAAAAAAATTAAAATTTGGAGTTGGAACCTTTTTTAATAGATTTGTCGACTATCCCTTTGAATAGGGATCAAACCTCACGCTGTTCTCCCTTCGCACCCGAACAGGTTTTTAATTATTTCAGATTTTAATTAAGAAAAATAATTTTAATTATGAATTCCTAGGTCAAATTTTTAGGAATTAATAAAAAAAGAACAAAAGTAAAATATTACCATTCAGATACTACATTTTGCTTACAATGACGGGGAATAGGAAGATCAGTTGGCTTCACGAAATCATAATGGGTCTCCGTAGTTCTTCTAGTGTAGTTTGAGTGTAAAGTCCAGTAATGGTTCAGTATCAGAAAGGGTTTAGGTAGAAAATTTAACAGACGTTCAGAGTAAAAAAAGTTGTTGAAAATAAAGCCATGAGGGTCCTATTTATAGATAAAACCCGACTTGGCTCGCAAGAAAGGTTCTCACACACGGGGAGCACCTTGCATGAAAGCAGAAGCACCTCGCACTCACACGGAAGCCCTTGCGCATACTCAGAGCACCTCACATACATGTGAAATCCCTTGTGCACAGGCGAACCAATTTATGAGCATGCAAAGCACCTAGTGTGCATAAGGAATCCCTAGTGCGTACTCCGAGGCCCTGGAGCAACCGCGTGGTCCAGCTCGGTCTAATTTAGTTTGGTTTGGTCCATTTCATTTTGATTCAATCCAGTTTCAGTGATTTTAGGATTTTGAGTCTGATTTAGACTCAATTTGAATCTGTGGGTTTGTATCAATGGACTGGATCTAATGGTGCAAAGTTTGAGGGTTTATAGCTGCCCCTTCATCTGAATTAGCTTCGAGTAGAAGGTTATTCTGATGATGGTGAACCCACAGGTTCCATGACAGATTCTAGGCTTGTGACAATGCTATGCCAGCCTTTGGGCTTGTGGCCATGCCATTTTGGATTCTGGACTTATGCCATGCTAGCTTCTGGACTTTACTGTGTGTTAAGTAAGACTAAGTTGGGGATGCCAAACATTGCAATTATCATGCTGATCTTGTCGATTATGCCATATCAACTTATGAGCTTGTTGGATGTTGAAGTTGTGCTGTGTGATGCTTTGACCTCATCAGATTTTGAGCTTGATAGGTAGTTATAGTACTTTTTTTCATTTATAGGAAGGGACCTTTTCAAGAGGATGCCCCTCGGTATGTTTTGGATGAAGCTAGTATTTGGAGGGAGATGCATGAGATGCATGTTGAGTATGGCCCACTATGAGTCTTTTTTTTTATAAAAATTTTGCAAAACTTTGAGGTTTGTATGAAATTTCATCTTTTCCTAAAATTGGGTTCCATTTTGCTCATGAAAATTTATTTTTGAGAAATAAAGTATTTTGTGAGTTGCCTCCACAAATAGAGCCATACTTTAGCCACATGATGCATGGGTGATATAAAAACCTGAATAAGGTCGAGAGAATTAACCTCAGGAAATATAGGGTTTGATGCTTCAAGTTGTGAAGATTGATTGGATACTTCTGAGTGCTTGGGACTCAGTGGAACATGTGTTTAAGCTTGTTCCTAATTTTAATGGATTTGTTATTTTAGAGTTTGATGATGGGAAGGCTTTGTTAGTTGGTTTCTTCAATGAGAAGGCTTTTTGGTTTTGAGTGACACAGAAGTGGTATGATGAACATGTCTGTCATGGCTATGAGATTCAAAGGTTTAGAAAATGATGTTTGTTTAGGCGATTGATAAAAGGCCTATACTTTTTCTTGAATTGTTGGAGAGATTGCGAAAGTGGTTTGGTTGATACCTTAGATTGGTGAAGGGAAGTTTGTATTTGAGTTGTTTTCAGGCCAAGATGTTGCTTAGCTTAGACGGTAATTGTTGCTCCATTGGGGATTTGTGATTAACTTTGCATTAGCTGACTCTGCTTGGGGAATAGTCATTGGCTGCCTCCTTTAGGGGTTTAGTTATATCTGATTCTCACTGGGGAGATATTTTAAGGAATCCATTAGGGAAATGTTGATGATTAGAAGAGACCCGCTGGGGATGAGATTGGTTCCCTAAGGAATGACTATGTCTGAGACATGTTTGAAGGATCCTTCGAAAGTGACTTGTCATTTTTTTAGGAGATCCACTGGGGATGCACTTTGGAAAGAGGATGAGTGATTTAGAGAGGTGTCTTTGAGTTTCAATGCTTCCTTTATCATGTTCCAAAAGGTGAATAAGAATTTAACAAAATGTATTTATTTTGTTCAAGCTCTAATTTTTTCCTAAGCCGCCTTTTTGGGAATTTAACTTAGCAAGCTACCTTGATTGTTTCCTAGACTAGCCTTTCAGTTTTCACTCTAGCAGGCTGTACCTTAACTTTTGCCTAAGCTGCCCACTTAGGTTTTCAGCTTAGTGGGGGTTTCATTCTTTTTTTCGAATTCCTCTTTCTTTGTTTGTTTTTACATGCACGTTAAAGAGTCCATATGAGATGAAATGTGAGGACATTGAATTTTATTAAATGCTTTGGACCGTACTCAATAGGGTTACCTACGTATCTTCGTATAATGATTTTCAAAATTTGAATACATAATGAATTTTGGAGAACAGGTCCACATAGTTCTTATTATAGTGATGATGATGCAAATGCAATGCTCAAACAAAGTATCGCTTAATTTGATCCAGATTTTTCGGATGATTGAACTCATTGCTATCGATGTCCAATAGGATGACACCTCTACTAATCATGATCTTCTTGATGTTTAAGGTAGGTTTGAATTTTCCTCTAGGATCCAGTGTGGGTTGTCTGATTTCTTTGAGGATAAGATCACCTTCATGAAAGTTTATATTTCTGGCCCTTTTTTTAAAGTTCCTTGCAAGCTTGAGTTGGTAGTCCTGAGCTCGATGTAGG
Organism: Codiaeum variegatum; assembly: GCA_948294925.1. Lineage (NCBI taxonomy): Eukaryota > Viridiplantae > Streptophyta > Magnoliopsida > Malpighiales > Euphorbiaceae > Codiaeum > Codiaeum variegatum. The sequence continues at coordinate 8,735 of CAOJBK011487823.1, read as the reverse complement.
GCTTCTATGCGCTTCTCGTCAATGAGGTTAAGTTGATTAAGGTAAGTTTATTATCAGTCAGTTTCATTGATTTTGGCCCTCTTGGAGAACTTGGGCAGACTGGGCTTCTAATGGGTAAGACTGGTTCCATCCCGTATTTCAGTGAGTAAGGTGTCGCCTTGGTGATTAATTTGAATGTAATTTTATACCCCATAGGTTCATTTGGCAAGTGGAGATGCCATCCTTTGTGATTTCTAATCATTTTCTAAAGAATGTTTAAGAGCCTTGTTGGTTATTCCATTGTTTATGATCTGTAAAGGGAAGACTTGTGATGTTAGAAATAGACCACCTCTTATTAGAGGTAGGGGCCATTCTTTGTGATGGCTTTGAAAGGAACACTATACTTTTAAATGATATCTTGATGAATTAGGTGACCCCTTTTTTTTTAGTTGAAAAACTTGATAAGGTACAATCTTTACCCATTTGGTGAAGTAGTTGATGTGTAGTCGATCGACTTGATGAATCCATGTGGTAGTTTGTTTGGAAACCTCTTCTTTGATTGGGAGTGATGACTCAACTTTCATGTGCTTAAGTTTCTATTTGATAGGCTTGCAATTTGGATAGGCTAAGATCTTGTAGATGGAGATGTTTGGATCAAGATCAGTTATGAACCTTTTGATGCTTTTCTTTGTACTAGATATATTTGATCATGCAAATGCAATGAATGTCATTTTTGAAATGTTAATGGGCTCTTTAACAACATCGGTTATTTAATTTATTTTTTAAGATTATCTTTTTTCTATTGATTAGACTCAGAATCACCAATTGGAACATTAAAAGAGAATAAGGAAACAAGATCATAAAAACTTGTTCATTTTATTGACCTCAAAAGAGGAAAGATACATCAAGTTGGCAGGGGGATGGTTTAACCAAAGGGCACAGAGGACTTAGAGGTTTCAGAATTAGGTAGTATAGACTTAGTTAACTCTAGTTTGGAGGGTTCTTTAATTTTTAGCTTCAGAATCTAGTAAGACTAGACTCTTCTTTAATGGACTAGTTGTTGAGCTTTTTAGTTGCAGGTTGGATCAAGGTGGAAGTATTGGTATTATCTTCTTTGTTAGACAAGAATACAACTTCATCGAAGAGTACATCTTGTATGTAATCTTTGGAACATATTGATTGTCAATCTTTAGATTGTTGTTCCTCATTAGAAAAGGCTTCAAGACCAGGAATGGAAGATACTTGGGACCTATCTTTGATATATCCAGCATTAATTATGTCTTCGATGCTGGAGGCAGTGGCGATGAGCACTTTGAAATCTGTAAGGTATTGTGTGATCAATCTATCTTGATATACAAATAGGAGGTTTTTTTATAATCATGTTGGCTTGTTCAATTTTAGTTAGTTTGTTCTCCAATTGAAATGCTTTCTTTTTGCATCCAAAGATGAATGAGAAGAAAGTTTCCTTTATGTCATTGCTTGGTCGTTTTGAGGTCTCTTTTAGTGGAATCGACCTCAACATTGTAATGATACCGCTTGACAAACTTATTACAGATTGATTCCTATATTTGCTTTTGGGAATCGTATAAGTCAAAAAACCATCGAAGAGCAGCATTGGTGAGTGATTGTTGAAACATTTGAGCAAGGAGCTCATTATTTAGTCTCAATAGTCTAAAGGTACCATCATAAATCTTAAGATGGATTTTAGGCCAAATAGATCCATCATACATTTTAATGTGGTGCATTTGGGCAATAGGCTGAGTGAACTCCCATCCACCACGTCATCTATCTTCTTGATGAATTTGAAAATCTTCTCAATCTGTTCATGTTTTTTCATCATAGTTTTCAGCAGTGGGTGTTCAGAGAACTCCTTTAGGATAGGATCCTTTTGGGAGATAGTGACAGCAGGGTCAAGTTGTATAGTCAAAGGAGGAGGAATTACTTGGACATCAGGCTCTTTGTCTTTGCCCTTAGAAGTAGAGGCTTGGTTGGTAGGAGTAGGAAGCTGAGTGTTAGAACCCATCATGCTCTTGATTTCACCCAGAATGGATGCCCTAATTGAGTCCTTAAGTGACTCTAGCTTTTCATCTTGCTTTTTCATAAAGTCTGCTAGCATGGTAGCAAGGTTAGCAGGTGAAGCATTGGAATTAGTAGCATTGGGGTTGATAGCATTTTCATTGCTGAAGACATGGTGACCTTTAGGCTAATCAAAAGAAAAAAAAATGGGATATCATCAATTTGGTATAGTGACAACATACTTTGGTTCAAAAACTCAACGTAGGGTAGTGTTTGGTTTGATTTTGGAATGGTTTGGCCTTGTTTAGGTTCGTGATGACATGATGCATGCATGTATGTATGCATGAATGAAAAAGGTTTCATGATGATAGGATAATATCAATATTATGATACAAGAGACCTAGAGTGAACTCTAATCATTGCATGAAGCTTAGTGGTTTGGAGGTTATCCAGTGACTAGAGGTGCGATATACCTAACCACAGGTGAATCGAAATGATTGGCGTGGGACTATCGACTACGTGCAACCTCGTTATCGTAACTGAAAGAATCAATTAGTATGCCTTGGGGTGGATGATTTCACTATCGGCAAATCAGTCTCAAAGAGGGAAGCTCACTCAATGTTACTTTCAATCCTTGGTTTCCTGGAGATAGGGGCGCATACTTAATGATGCATGAAAAACCTTGTCTGAAAAATTTTAGCCAAAAGTAGATTTGAACCAAAAACAGCTCTCATTTGAATTTTGAAAAAATTAGAATCTCCCTAGTGGAGTCACCACCTACGAGGTCTAGGCCGAACGCCATTGGTGTGCACCTCGAGACTTTTGGGTGCTCAAGGAAACCACCCTCTTTGGGCAGTTTGTGTGTTTCTGTGTTTGTTTTAATGCATGGAACTCAAACAAAATGACCCATACAATTTGTTCTAATATATGTGCAATGTGTGATTATGACTCACCACTTAATCTTCATAAAAATGAGGGTTTTAACGATGATTAAGAAACTAATTATTTAACTCCATAAAATTATTTATTTCAAGCCAATGGAAAACTGGTTTTACTTACGAACCAAAGCCGGATTCGGAGGCCTTGAGTTTGGCTTTAAATAATTTAGAAAAAAATTATGAGTTTTTCTATCTTTTGACTAGAAATGTGCAGATTTGGTTTAAAATTGGATTTAATGTATGTATGGCAGTTATAATATGATGAATGAACAATTATAACATGATGCATGGCATAATATTCATGAATGACAGTAATAAAGTGATAAAATAAAGAGAATAATGAAAAGAAAATCTCAAAGGTCTCTTCTCTAGTCAGAAGGTACTAGGAAAAATACATATTCTCAAATGCAGTAAAGAAAATAATTAAAATTAGATACAAAGCAAAACATTGCAATAAAGGGGATCCCTTCTCTAGTCATAAGACGAAAGAAGGACACCCACTCCCCATGGATGAAAATAATGGCGGAATGTTAACAATAAAATAATGGTAAAAATAAATCAAAAAGGAAGATCTATTCCACTAACAATATACGTGTTAGGAAACATATAGACATATTCCTCCATTAACAATTATGTGCCGAGAAGAAATTGCATCAATTGTCGTTGCAATAAATAATAACAAAATGACATAAGCATAAAATAAAGCAAATATATACTTGAAATAAAATGAACTAATAGAAAAAGGGAAACAATAAAAGTAAATTAAATTTGAAGTTGGAGCATTTTTGAATTGGCTTGCTAGCATATCCCTTTGAATATAAATCAAATACAACGTTGTTCTTCCTTCTTGCGAAGGGTGAGGGTTATTTTGAAAAGAGGTTGGTTGGTTGTTTGATTTAGAAACTAATTGATTTTATGAAAAATCAATTAACCAAATGGGTTCTTTATTATTTCAGATTTTAATTAAGAAAAATAATTTTAATAGTTAATTTCTAGGTAGGTTTTTTAGGAATTAATTAGAAAAGAACAAAACAAAATATCACCATTCGGATACTACCTTTTGGTTACGATGATGGGGAACAAGAGGATCAGTTGGCTTCACAAAACCAAAAAGGGTCTCTATAATTCTTCTAGTGTAGTTTGAGTGTAAAGTCCAACAACAATTCAGTATCAGAAACGGTTTAGGTAGAAAATTTGATAGATGTTTGGAGTAAAAAAAGTTGTTCAAAACAGAGCCAAGATGCTCCTATTTATAGATAAAATCCAACTTGGCACACAAGAAAGTTTTGCACTCACTCTGAGCAACTCGTGTACACACAAAACCCCTAGCGTGCACGCGAGCTACCGAGTGGTCTGCTCGGTCTGAATCAATTCACTTTAGTCCGGTTCGGTTCAGTCCAATTTCAATGATTTCGCAATTCCAGGCTCATTTTAAGTTCGATTTGGGCTCGATTTTAATCTGTAGGTTTGTATTAACGGGATGAATCTTATGGTTTAAAATTGAGGGTCAATTGGTAGAGATGCCCTATTAGACCCAAGGACAAGTCTCTCTACTTAAGTTTATTTTTGCACTCCTTTTGTTTCCTTGTTTATTTTCTCTTTGGAGCATTGTATTAAAGAAACTAAAAAAAAAACATTGTTTGGATCATATTTTTTGGATTTCATACATGAGTTGTTCCAATTTTCTTTATTTGTGTTTGATCTAATCTGGCCTAAACTGAAATGAGGGACCCATTTTACACTTTTTATCGGACTGAGAATCTTCGGACTGATCTACCCCAACCTAAGTGCCCATAACAACTCGGGTCCGACTCTTAAGACGTAAATAAGAAGTATATAACATTTTTATTTTTTTTACTAATAGACAAGTGAGGACCTTCTTTAGGATAAGAATAAGTCAAATCTCCTCAATTTTAAAAAGACTGATATATGTGTAATTTTTTATATCAAATATTGAAAAAATTCATATATTTATTTATTTTATGGTAATAGTGATAATATATATGATATTTATGTAATTTTTATTAAAATATATATTAAATTAGACTTATTAAATTAATATGATTATCTAAAAAAACTTTCAAGATCCGTCATTTCAACGGACAAGTAAAAATTTTGAAAGGAAAAATAAAGGAAGAAAATGGAGAATAATCAAACAGATTGGAGCAAAATGGAGTATTTTTTTTCTTTGGCATAGCATGTTCTTTTGCATAATAATAATAATAATAATAATAATAATAAAATGGGGTATACAGTGGGTGTACACAATTACCCATCAGAAGGTATCTTTTTCAGCATTGCGGTGCTGCCACGGCTCTTTTCGATACCTTTAACCACTGGTCGGACCCAAATTTTTTTTTTTAATGCAATATTCATATTTTGATTTATGTTTTCTCCATTAAAAAATTAAGGGATCAATACAAGCAAAGTACTTTGTATTTTGAGTCATTTATATTTATGGGTATATGTTAATATTTTTATAATTATGGGTCTGTATTTCATTCCATTAGTATATATGAGTCCACACCACTAATGTCATTTATTTATGCTAATGTGTCAATGATGTGGCAGCTAGTCACCCATACTCATAATATTCGTAGAATATGATGCGTGAAAATTTTATGATATAAGTTTTTGAGTACACGCAGATAAATCAAGTAAAGACATGTGTAAATTAAAAAAAATAAAATCAAAATAATTAAATCCAAAATTGAATACAACCAATCCCCATTAATCATCATCTTTTTCTCTAAATCTCCAATCTCTTCTGCATCATTCCCTTGTCACTCAATCTCTTTATTTCTTTTTTTTTTTTACCTTTAATAAACGAAGTGAGAATGAATGCTAATTCGCAACGGTCAAGCGAAAGCAGTGGGAGCACCAACCACTCGACAATAGCAGATGTGGAAAGGTGTGGATGTGGTGTGCAGTAACCAATTAGGGTATCGACAATGCCAAAGAACATGGGGAAAATTTTTGGGGCTGTGGGCATTTCACAAATGGGAGAAAATATAATTTTTTTTATTGGTTGATGAGAGTTCATGTATAAGTTGCTCTAAAATGATTTTAAAACTTGTTAATCATTTCCAGTCATGTGAAGAAGAAATAGTCGAAAGTCGTGTTAAGGAAGTGGAAGCAAATGATAAAAATATGAAATTGAAGGATCATGTGAAGGAGTTAGAAAATTTAACAGAAAATGCTTATCAAGAGAATGTGTTCTTGAAGTTGTAGATGAGGAAAAAAAATAAAGAAATATTTGAGCTGAAAATGAAGAACAAGACAAGTACTAGGCTTGCATTTATATTTGTATTTGCCACTATTTTAATGTTTGCAGTCCTTATATGTATTAGAAAAAATGAAGTGTATAATAATATCTATAAATTTATACCATAAACCTTGGTGTATTTTATTTTGTTGAATACGCTAATATCAATGAGTTTATGTTTTTGATAGTGTTTTTGTAATATCAAGTTGTTTGTATGAATTTGTAATTATAGTGTGTAAACAAAAATTGAAAAGAGTATAACATCCCTAAGGCATAAACTTGTTGTACACCACGTGTTTGTTAAAAATCATTTGTGAATATGTAAGAATGACTTAATCTAATATGCACACTCCAAGTGTTTGTTAGAATGCCTCTAACACAATACAAATAAAAAAAAAAATTATCCCACGGAAAATATGTCCTGAAATAACAATGCATAGGTGAACATCCATTCATAAGTATTGTCATGAAATATCCAAAAATAACAATACATCATAAAAGCACAACAAATCAATTTTCTTGGCAAATGAAATACAATAAAAAAATAACAAAAAAGTAACATCCCATTCAGATTTGTTTGAAAGCCAAAACAGTTGATTTTGTGTTTTCTTCCTAGGAGATGTTCTTCTTGTAAATTAGGTAGAGGCTGAGCTATTTCCAGGGACCATGGTTGCAAGCTTTGAAGCTCTTTGAAAATTCTTGAAACTTGAAGGTGGCATGTTATTGAAATTGCTGGCAGTCTGTGAAGAAGTTCTGATAGCTAGCTGAGAAGAAGTTATAAGATGTGCTGATGCCTTCCTTGGAGATGTTCTCCTTGCATGTTGAGTTGTAGGCTGAGTTGCAGGTTGTGTTGATGCCTTCTTTGGAGATGTTATCCTTACAAGAATATGTCTTGGTGGTATGAGAGATGACTACAAATAGAATGAAAAACCAAAAAAAAAAAACTAATTTCACTTCACAACTATTGTAAGAACAGAGTAAAGTTAACTTACCCTTGGAATGGTTGTGGAATTAGAAGTACCTACCGGAGGAGGGTTCAGATTTGCACTTCTAGTTCTTGTTGAATGTGCATTAGTTGCCACTTGTACATGTTGTCTTGTACTATCACTTGTTTGACCGATCTTTCTTCTTTTTTCCTAAAAATAGGAGAAAATTTTGAGAATCATAAAAGTGAAACAAGAAAAATACAATACAATGTGGAAATACATTACCCTAGGTTCTTCATGTTGGTTGTTTGTAGTAGCACTCCTTTCCCTCAAGTTATTGGCATTCTCATGAAACTCCTTGATTTTTTCCATCTGCCTCTGCCATGACTTCATACTTTCTGTTCCAGGCACAAACCATAGCTTCTTCTTGTAATCAGAACCTTTAAAAATCTTCTTGTAGTTCTCATACATGTGCTTAACACAAAACCTATGTTCAACTGTCAGTTGGACTTTTATGAATGCTTCACACAGTCCCTACAAAAAAATGAAATATAATGTAATTAGTATTTGTATTGTTATGAAAAAAATTTAGTATATGAAATATATTATTGAAAAATAAACTTACTTTTTGTTGGTCAAACTTGAATACCTAACCAGTCTCCTCAGGCCTCCCAAAGTCATCAAATAGGTATTCAGAAACCAAATCCAGCTTACTTTATCCTCTGCATCAACATATGCCATGGCAAGAGGGAACATGTTTTCATTCCCATACCTAGCCATAACACAAAGAAGCTAACCTCCATTGTTTCTGACCAGTAACTATCACATACATGTACTGTAATACGAATATTTTCCTAGGAATTAGAACCTCTCCTTCAACTTGCTCTGTTTCATCACACTCTACATCCCTCTCCTCTGTGGTAATTTTAACCCAACTTACAGGATTAGTCTTAAGTACAGTTTCTGCATAATCCCTTAGTCTATTATATTGCTCTTTCACATCACCTAATATTGCTTTCATAGCCCTTTTCCTAGCCCTATAACACTTACTAGTACTAACCTTAGCTCTTAACTGTCTTTGCTCAGATTTTTTAAATGAATCAACATTCTAATTTGGGTTGTCTCTAAAATCTTCTTTAAATTTTTTACCAAAGTAAGTGTTATTCACAAGATTATTATCAAAATCAAAAGGGCATTCATGTTTTGGTCTAAAGGTTTTACTTTGGAAAGTGTGTCTATCAGGCAACTTATAGGCATGGACCCTAAAATTGCATGTTTTATTTGGGCATACAACAGTTAACTTCTTCCTATTGCTCTTCGCAAACACATAGCCAAACCCTTGTTTAATGGCCCATTCTTTCAATGCTTTCCTTAACACAACATTAGAGGTGAACTTCATACCAACACATAAATTTGGGTCTTTGAAGCCTGTTTCCTCATTGAATTATGGATATTTAGGCACAACATCATCATTAGACCCATGCATGTTGTGTAACTCATCACTCTCTATAGCCTTTTCATTGAATTCCACAAAATCCTCCTCATTAAGATCCTCTATTTCATCTTTCACATTTTTGCCCTTATCCATTCTCATCTGCCCTTGTCCATTCA